>JAECUM010093795.1:0-74809 GCA_016617855.1 Megalonaias nervosa | reverse complement strand
GAATAAAAGATAAATATTATTATTATTAGAATTAAAAATATTATTATTATCATTATTGTTATTGTTATTATTATTATTACTACTAATATTATAATTATTATAATCTGATTCAAAATAAATATTATTATCAGAATAAATCAGAATCTGAATAATTATCAGAATAAAAAATAATAATAATAATAATAATAATAATAATAATAATAATTTTATTATTATTATTATTATTATTATTATTATTATTATTATCAGAATAAAAGATAAATATCATTATTATCAGAATTAAAAATATTATTATTATTATTATTATTATTATTATTATTATTATTACTATCAGAATAAATAATAAATCTGATTCTGAGTAAATATAAATAAACATTTTTTTTACTGAGGTGTTTAGCTGGTACCACAGTCACTGTGACAGAGTTGGTTTCGTCGTCACTGTAGTCACTGGTGACAGCGCTTTCACAATCACAATCATCACTGACATTACAAGCAGACATAATCTCTCTCAACTGTCTTATACGAGCATTCACAATTCTTTTTGTTTCGTATTCGTGAGACAATTCGGATCTAATCTTTTCAATTGAGTGTGCAAGGGGGGCAAATCGTTTCACCTGTGTATCTGTAACTATTGCCAGCGACTGTAACATTGCTTGTTGAGTCAACTTTATGAATCTGTAATCGGCTGGTAATGTGTATTTATTCTCAAATGTTCGTTGTTGCAATGATTCAAAATCACACATAATTATCTGATGATTAAGTTCATCAGAAATTTTTATACAGTTATGTTGTAATTTTTCAACCGAAGAAATAATAACATTAATATTTTCAGAATTCATTATATAATAAATATTTGTTCAAAATGAAAATATTTCTGAATCAGAATAATAAAAGTATTTCGGAATCAGAATAATAATAATAAAAATATTTATGAATCAGAATAATAATAAAAATTATTTCTGAATCAGAATAATAATAAAAAATATTTCTGAATAATAATAATAATAATAATAATAATAATAATAATAATAATAATAATAATAATAATAAAATATTTCCAAATCAGAACAAAAACATTTCTGAATCAGAATAATAATAATAATATTTCGGATAATATTAATGATAATAATAATAACAATAATAATAATAATAATAATAATAATAATAATAATAATAATAATAATAATGATAAAATAAAAATCTGAATCAGAATAAAAATTACAATAAAAATCTGAATCACAATAAATATAATAATGAAATTATTTCTGATAATAATAATAATAATAATAATAATAATAATAATAATAATAATAATAATAATAATAATTATAATAATAATAAAATAAAAATCTTAATAATAATAATAATAATAATAATAATAATAATAACAATAACAATAATAATGATAATAATAAATATTGCTAAATCAGAATAAAAGTCTGAATCAGAATAAAAATAATAATAAAAATATTTCTGAGAATAATAAATTTATTCTGAATAATAATAAAATAAAAATCTGAATAATAATAATAATAATAATAATAATAATAATAATAATAATAAAATATTTCTAAATGAGAATAAAAATATTTCTGAATCAGAATAATAATAATAATATTTCTGACAATAATAATAATAATAACAATAATAATAATAATAATAATAATAATAATAATAATATGAATAATAATAATGACAATGATAATAATAATAATTATAAAATAAAAATCTGAGTCAGAATAAAAATTATAATAAAAATCTGAATGAAAATAAATATAATAATAAAAATATTTCTGATAATAATAATAATAATAATAATAATAATAATAATAATAATATGAATAATAATAATAATAATAATAATAATAGTAATAAAAATAATATTTATGAATCAGAATAAAAAGTATTTGTTCAAAATGAAAATATTTCTGAATCACAATAATAAATATATTCTGAATCAAAATAATAATATAAATATTTCTGAATCAGAATAATAATAAAAAATATTTCTGAATAATAATAATAATAATAATAATGATAATAATAATAATAAAAGTATTTCTGAATCAGAATAAAAATATTTGTTTAAAATGAAAATATTTCTGAATCAGAATAATAAATATATTTCTGAATCAAAATAATAATATAAATATTTCTGAATCAGACTAGTAATAAAAAATATTTCTGAATAATAATAATAATAATAATAATAATAATAATAATAATAATAATAAAAATAAATAAACAAAAAATAAACAGCAGCAGTGATGATCGGTCAACCATTCCACGGGTACGTTCATTTCAAATAATGCCCATGAGGTCCTAGTTTTTTGGGTCTTTCCGTTGATGACCTTGTGTTTTGGGTCGACCCTAGTTTTCTGTAAAGGCCTTTCTTATGGCCCACAGACACCTCATGATACTTTTTCTTTTGGCGATATTCTTTCAGAATGTCCTTGTGTGGGGTATACCCTTCAGTGAGGTCATAAGGTTAAGAGCTTACATCACCCTACTGTTTTTTTTTTTTTGAGGGGTTCCAGTTTTCATGTAGAATTATATATATTATTATTCTGATTCAGAAATATTTTTTTTATTTCATGTACACTCCCCCAATATCAAAAACGGGGTGAGTGCAAAACAACACTCACGACGTGTTTAACGTGGTGAGGAAGTGTGCATGAAATTCCTTGGGGTTTGGAACCCCCTCCACTTTAAGAAAAATTGGCATCGTACCGCCACCGTTGACGATACGTCTGATAGGTGAATCGAACCTGAGGCCTCAGTATGATAATCCAACGTTATAACAGTGCGCCACTGTCTGATTCTTACAAGTATAAATTTCAGGAATTATCATGAGCTTACCTATACCTATACTGAATAAATAAACTGCAGTATGAATTTTAATTTTCTAAAATAAATCTCACACACGTTTCAGAAGTTACCTAATGCTGAATAAACTGCAGTGTGGATTTATTTTAATTTTCTAATATAAATCTACCTGATGTCGTTGGGAGTTCTGTAAACAGATGTTACGTGACCTACTAAGCAGCTGCTGAGTGTACATACATACACTGAAGATCTAAAAATAACCTACCTGGAATTCACGCAAGATAATGTACATCAAACTTATGAACGATCTGAATTGATCAGGAGAGTTAAAAGATGTAAATATCATTTTCTGTTTAAAATTATACTGATCCACTGACTACAGACAATTAAGTTACTGAATATAACTGTTACGATGACAGAAAAAAACAAAACAAAAAAAAAAAACAATCGCTACAGTCATGTAATCAAGCGGGACAACTGCTTAATTACTCTATCAGAGAGATCTTTGCTTGACAGAGTTATCCCCCTTCATGTGTGTGTGATATTTAAATATAATTCGCTGATCGTATTTATTTGAAAACGCTGATATGGTTATATTATCTGCGACACGTTTTATTGAAGGCATGCAAATACCAAAATATCTGGCAGCTGCTTCCATTGAAGGAAATATCATTTCTTTGCCAGTCTTCATATTCAGAGATTTAACAACCCTCTTTCCAACCATTTTGTGCCTACCAGTTTCACCAAGTTTACAATTCTGACTCTGCGTAACACATAACTGAGTTTCTCCTTTAACCCCAACACCACACCAAAACACGGTTTTGGTCCTAGACGCTCGTGTCGAACGCTTTGCATATGATATCCACATAATTAGTTTACACAAGCTTTGTTACAAGGAGTTGTAAAACCCATCATTAGCCACTTACAGTTATTCTTTGTTTGAATCATTATATACATACTTATACTTCAATTTAAATATATATTTGTCTTAATTATAATATGGAGGAGTTTGAGAGATTATCCGCAATTAAGCCCTATAAAGCCAGATTTCATCTTGACAAACTGCCGAAATCTAAATTTAGTTTTTTGATGCAAAATCTTGCTTTAACAAATAAGGCTATAACTGATCGTATCCGTGAAACCAAGAAGGAATTTCACGATGATGACGCGGATCATGTGTGGTCAACATTCAGAATCAAAAATGTTGTCAATGCTACAATGAATGACGAGCGAGGAAGGAAGATTATTAACTATCTCGACAATCAAAGATATTTTATTCTAATAAAATTTATTGTGCAGACAGATGACGACACTTGGATTATCTGTGACAAACATGACCCTGTCCGTGTACATGTTGGAAGTAGCATCGTCACTTTGAATAAAAATTCCAAACAAGGAACATTGACTGGTATTGACATACCATATTATGAATGAGTGTATCCTGTGACGGCAGTTGTTTATGTGTTGTATCTGCTGAATGATAAAACTAGCGTTACAGATCTCAAACCGATGACATTTTCTCGCTTGAATTGTGTGGCTGAGCAAGTTACATATCACTTCACAAACGTGATACGTGGAACCGGTTTAACGGATTTACGACGTAAAAAAATAAATAAGTGGGCAGAAGCAGTTAAAGATACCGGAGCATCTATCAGCGACGTTGCTGAGCTGGAAAAGAAATTAAAATTCCCAATAACAGTTAAGATATTAACCGGAGAGATTTTATACAAATCGAAATGTGAATCAAGAGGAGCTCCAATAACGATTATTGATCATAACTTACATGCATGGACATCGGCCGTAATAATATTTTTCCACGAGACAGAACAGTTAGATTTTATAATGATTATATATTTGATTTTATCAGAAATATCAGTAAGAGTGACCCTGTATCTGTTTGGCTGTTTGAAAGTTCTGATGGCGGAAATTATGATCAGTTTGTATGGCCTAGCGGAGAAATCTATCGTGCAGATTTTCTCCACGACGAAATGAAAAATCTTGCGTTGAAATACACGAACGATAATGATGTTATCGAACAATTACTGAATAAATGTTTTACCGTTCCATCAGTTGCTGCTCATTTTGCTCAGGAGAAAAATTCATGGAGACCTACAAGATTGGAATTTCTTGAAGATATTCAACGTAGTTGTATCGAATACGGACACGGCTGATTATAGAATACTAAATATAATATCTCAGTTGATATGGTAGCATGTTATCCTGGAAGTTTTCTTGGATACGGAGAGTGTTCTGAATACTTTAAGAGATTTGGACATCTAACACATGAGATGACCAGAATTGCGATAAATGGACCGCTGCCAGATTTTGACTTAACCCGATTCGCCTATATAGTCACTGGAGTTTACGGAAAATCTCCACCTGATTACATATGCTTGGTTTGGAAGACATTTTTCAGAAAAAACATTGGGATCCAATAGTTTTATTACAATACATGCGTGATGTGAAAATATTGATATCGTTGAAAGTAAATGAAGCAATTATATCATATCGTCTGCAGAAACAAATTTGGTTGCCACAGCAAAAGAAATATTCTGATGATGAAAATCCTGATATCACTGATTATGAAAATAAAGTTACAAAAGTTCTTGGTAGGAAAATAATCGGTAAGTCTACTCAAGGAGGATCATATGATCATAAACGACATTGTACAAGATTAATCATGGACGAGCAGAACCTCATTTTATAATTACTGATACAACGGAGAAAGGTACATTTACAAACTGAAATGATGCTTGGTTGTCGGATGGAACTAAATTAGGTACAGTTGTGAGCTATACTGATGGTGAGTCACTGCAGTTTACTCATTTAAGATCTTCGATGCTCGCGTACGTTTCAATAAATTTATTATCGATGATAAACAAATTTAGTGATACCGCAGTTAGAGTCGCCGCAGATTCATTTTATATCAATAAAAAATATTTGGATTTACTAGAACAATTACATATCGGCACTGATGCATCATGGGGCGAATGTAGAACAAAACACAAAAACATATTTAGTTATTCTGAATCTGCTGACATTGAAATTAAGGGGACATATTACAAGAATAATAATCAAGTATCAAAATCATCAGCACCATCGGTATATGATCCTGTGGCCAGACATAAGACTGTTTACCTTAATGGGTGTGGTAGTTCTGGTAAAACAACGCGTGCGATTGAATTATTCAATTGTTTAGATATGATTGTTTTGACACCCAATCATAAACTCGCCAGAGAGATGATCGAATGACGAGAAAATCTTAAACTTATCATAGTTTCTTTAGATGGTGCGGAGATGCATGGACTCCTGAACGAATGGGTGAGAAATAGATTCCTAAAATTATTATCTGGGATGAAATATGCACGGTGTTGCTAGATGTATTAAAAATATTTCTTGATTGGTTATTGACAAAGAATACTGCTGTAATAATGTGTGGTGATCATGGTCAACCGCCACCTTTTGTTGGACAGTCTCCACATGAATGGTTAAAAACATTTGTAGATTATTACGAAGAAATAAATGATGATCATAGAGCTATTGATGAACCACTGAAAGAATTTAAAAAATTAATCAGACTGCAGCCAGACAAGATTCAGTGTGAGATAATGAGTGAAGTAATTGCAGAAACTACGATGAATGATTTTTGAAATTTGTGCACACCTGCTGATTTCGATAGTTGCAAGTAGAAAGATAGTTCGTGATACACTTCAACAACAACTATTTCTGTTACATAAAGAAAAATTTTCAAATCTACCTGTACCATTATGTTATCGCCCAGCATATACTCGAGGACAGAATATTGAAGTTGAGAATCCGGATTGCGGTGATAAACAAAATCTTATATTAAATGATATTGCTTTAGTTCCTGTCAGTGCCGTTGAGAGCAAGTTAACGATAGACAAAACTCCGTGGACACTAGAATACGCTATAAAGATTCACTCGTCACAGGGATTAACTATTTCTGATACAAATATCTTGATTGTCGATGATAGAATCGTGTGGTCAGATTTAGTTTATCTCGCAGTGTCTCGAGTTAGAAGAATATGTCAGCTGTGGAGGGTTATCATAGACAATGATAATGTAGTCGTTGACAATGTCAAGGACGAAGTTGTCAAGAAAAAAATATTTGGTTATAAACAATGTGACCAAAAAAATAATCACAACTTTGATATCGATGCTGAATTTATTATGACACTGAAACAATGACAGAATAATCATTGTGCGAGCTGTAACTGTAAAATGTTGTGGCAGTATTCGAACAATAATCCAAGACAGTTTACCGTAGATAGAATTAATAATAGTCTTGGTCACACACGTGAAAATGTGATGCTAACCTGTCTTGAATGTGATCGACATAGGGGTGCCAGTTTACAAAAGTGAACGCGGTGGTAACTGTGTGTCTTCAGGAATTACTTGCAATTGTTCGCGTACAAATCCACGTTGAGGAGCAGTTGACTCTAGTCTGTAGATTGCAGGTCTACCGGTGGATCTTACCACGCTAGAGATTTTATGTGTTGTCACACTCCAAATAGGATCAGCTGCTCTTTTTTACACCCTTCAAGTTCACCAGGTTCATATAAGTATCTGACAGTCACATTACCTAGTACTGGTTGAGAGGAAGGGTAATGTCGTTGTATTGGTATATGTTTCTTTGTGATCGCATTTGCAGGCTTCATAGAAGTTACAAGAGTAATTTCATTATTTAATGCAGCTATCACACTTGGTAGTCTTGCAACCCATTCACGAGATCTTTTATCTGTGGATATTTCCTTTGCATATTGATATCCAAATAACCGCTCAGCAAATGTTCGATTAAATTGTTCAACGATTGCCTTATCGCGATGAATTGCAGTGTGTCCTCGTCTGATTTTAACAATGTGTTTTTTTCATTTGAGATGATACTGCACCAAGAAATTCTTTGCCAGGATCAACCTGTAGTAGTTGTGGCCATCGCAAGGGTCCTCGTTGATAAATTCGTTTAAGCGCAGATGCAACTTCAGATGCTGTTTTTGTTGATAATGGTTCTGCTTATTTATATCTACTTGCAACGTCAACGACAGTTAACGCGTATTTGTACATGCGTGATTGACGTCTACCAATTTTAATGGTATCATGTAAAAATAAAATGTCTGCTTGATGAACTTCATTGGGAGCGCTGACATCAAAATGTGCATACTGAAATTTTTTAGGTTGTGATAGATAAATTTACCATATTGCCTGTCATGCTAACGAATCTGCAGCAACAGAACGTGAGACATTTACCGCATCATCAAGTTTACCAATCGCTGCTCTACCTCTCCAATATCCTCTTGGGCTATAATAAACCAATTCCATTATTTTAATAATAATTAGTTGATTAATTACCAGCCCCTAGGACTAGTTTACCTTTCATTGTTTACTAGACAGCTAGCAAGTTTTTCTCTGAGAGATATATTTTTTATGGAATTCAGCACGTGAATCAACTTCGCATCTGCAATATGTCGTTGTTGTAAATCCTTATTTTTATACACAACATCATGAATGTGACACGCTTGATCAGTAATATTTATTGGATACTCTCCAGGTCTTGGTTGATCTCGTTCGTCAAGTCGGATATCACGTCGGGTTCCAGGACCACAATAATTATATCCAGGAAGATGTTTTTCACCAGGATATTTGGCCCATGGAGTCCCTCGTAATTTTCCCAATGAAGCAGCAATATCACCACCCTTGATATTCATCAAGGACAAAATAAATCTGTATTTGCTTGTACCACATTTCACACACTTGCCTGTAAGTGCACATTTGCTATTTTTTGTTATTATCGTTGTTAATCCACTGGTGGGGGTGGGCACTCTGCATCGAACACAATATAAATTCATATTATTTATTATATTTGTACTGCATGGATATAATTGACTTTTCAATGACACGAAAGCAGGAGCCAGTCAAGCATTATCCAGCACTACCAAATTCTCTCAGAGCAATTATCATAGGTCCATCTGGGTCTGGTAAAACACAATTATTACATAATCTGATAATAAGATGGCTCAAATGGGATAAATTATATTTAGTGGCACCATCTGTAGATGATCAACGATGTTATGAAGTACTTAAAGATTTTAATGAAAACGCAAAATTGTTGGACGAGGACGGTAATGATATTATTGATCTTATCACCAATATTAATGAAGCCCCATCTGTAGATGACCTCGATGGATTTATTAATAATCTCGTAGTATACGATGATGTGATGCTGCACAAACAATGAAATCCAGCTCGGATATTTTCTCGAGACACAAAAATACTGACGTGATTTATGTTACTCAGCGATATACACAAATACCGAAAGTGATCAGAGACAACTGTAATATTTTAGTTGTGTTTAATGGAGTCAATACATATACTCTGCAAAATATTCATCAAACTTGGTGTACAAGGGATATGGACATGATTAAATTCAAAAACTTTTTTTCAAAAGCACAAGCTACCCCACACGGATTTATCACAATAAATTTACATGATCCTAGGTCGAGGTATCATATAGGTCTTGATAAAATCTTTGGATAAAAACCAGAGCAGCAGAGAGGGTGAACGACCAACAGTGAGTGTCCGGGTACGAAAATATACACGCCATAAGAAATGAAAATTAAACGTCAGCGATAAAGTAACAAAATAAGCTAACCCAATTAGAGAAATATCGGTCGATATTAGAGGCTTCAGTCTGACGTTACTGACCTTATATTTTCAGCTTTTGTAGGAACCTGTATTTTTCAAACAAAGACAATTCAAGCAAGTCTGTTCACCCTTTCTGATGCTATGTTTATACTAATTTCAATGGATAATAAGCAACAATAAACTGTACAAAATATCTGCATATTTTATGCAACAAAATCAGCACCGATATCTGCAAAATGCCTAATTACCTGCTACATTTCATCTTCATTACTGTACATTTCTGTGTTTAGACAGACCATCAGCTGAACTGGTTTTGGACCGAAATGATACTGACCGTTCTTGATTATACAAGGCTGAAAATAGTGTGTGATACACTATGGAAGTTTTCCTATATTGATTTTATCTAGGGTGTGATGAGATGGTAATAAAGCACGCTGGCAGATGAATTAAAAATGCATTTTGCGTATGAAGAAGTTCCGATACTGGAAAAGCTGCCTCAAAAAATTGAATCGATTGCATGTTAGGGTGAGCTATGTTTACTTTCCTTTCCATCCATCATTGTCGATATCATTTGTTATTGACAAAATTTTGTGTCTGACTGGTTAATACTTTTCAACAATCTTTTTATGTCCAAAATAATTTACAAACGTTGTTGTTGTTGTAGGGTTTAACGCCATTTTTCAGCACAAGATTGGCTATACATGGCAGCCAGTATCAATGGTGGAGGAAGAACCCCGGAAAGAACCACCGACCCACGAGAAACTACGGGCAAGCTTTCTCACGTAACCACATTGGCTCAAGACTCGAACCCACGCAGACAGAGGTGAGACGGCAGTGATCCGTAACAGTGAGCACTTTAGACCACTCGGCCACTTGGGGGCCCCCATTTACAAATGTAACGGTACATAACATGGGAACAGCTAGTTTCACCAACAAGTCGGTTCGTGCAGAAAGGCTAATTCAGCGCTAGTCTGGTTCCTTGACCTCTCTCCACTCCGTTACTCAACTGAGTGGAGAGAGGTCAGGGAACCAGACCAAGTCAGAACATTCAGTTGGCGATTGACTGCTTACCCACACCTTCTGCAGGCCGACTCTGATCATAACTCATTCTCACCAAATTATGGGATGATTAGGACTAACTTGACAGTTTGATTCGAATACTGTTTTCGCTGCATGGACTATGTTTGTGCATTCTTCACTGTTTTGTTTCCTTATTTGCAGTGTTTTACGGCTCATTGTACCTGGGAAATAATGGAAATTAAAACTATTGTAAATGTCTCATTTACATCTAAAATAAAAGTTGTAATAAGACAATTATTATTCATTAATACCTAATCAAAGTATAAATGAGGATCATGGTTCTTTTTTTCTATTCTTCCCTTTATTCTTATTTTATATTTTCCAGATGATTGCTACTTGTGGGAACCAGTGAGGGGCACCTGCCACAGTATTGTATCAGGAAATCTAGAGCTGGTATGATATTTAATGTACAGTTGCACTTAAACTAAACCTTACACCCTTGTGTACTAGGTGTGAACTAGTAGCGTATCTGTTCAGTTACTGTGTACCTTTTGTATACAGAGTTGAAACTTGCCAGGGATTTTCCTACCATTTATGAAAGGGGCCTTGAACTGGGAAAATTTGCATGTTGTTGTTGCTGTTGTTTTGGGGTTTAATACCATTTCTCAGGCAATATTGGCTATACATGGTGGCCAGTATAACTGACGAAGGGAGAACCAGGGAAATCTAAGCAAGAACCACTGACCCACTTGAAAATACTGGCAGCTTTCTCACATAACCACATGGGCTGAGCCTCAGAATCAAACCCATGTGGACAAGTGAAAATTTGCATGTAAGAAAGCAGAGTTTGAAATTTTGATGAATAAAAGAAAAACAAAACTCCATTTGTGTTCATGAAATAAGCAGAGGAGTTTTTAATGTTGTACAGCATTCAGTAATCATTGTTGTAAAGAAGGCTGAACTGTTATAAATGAACTATTGAGCAGTGTCATTCGGTCTAGTTTCCCATAAAATAACCACCATTAATTTTTTCATTTTTATCACTTTTTTCTCATTTTTAACACATGAATGCAAGAAGGGAACAACAGTTTTATTTCACTTGTTACCAGAATCTTCAACCTGCTCCTCACTCGTGTCAAAATGGGGAAGATATATTTATTTTTGGCTCACCAAGCTGTACGGTAAAGTGAACTTATGGTGGGCTCCATTCTTCATCATCAGTGGGCCACTGGGCATTATCCACGCACAGTGATTATTTATAACTTCTTGTAAATAACCACTTTACTATTTTGAATGTTATTTAACAGGGCATCAAGACCTTTCACATTTTTGCAGTGGATACTAATCTATCATAAACAACTTTGTCTCAAAAGCTGCTTAACAGGACTTGACAAATTGTGATAGAAAGCACCTTGCCTGATTGTCTTCCAGATTTGTTCAAATTATGCTGATCTACCATCAGATATGGTTGGACAGTTTTTAAAAAAAGTAAACCATTGAAATGACTAATTCTCAAAACCTGCAGAATAGAATTTGACAAGATTTGAAAATGAAGATCTTTCAAAAACATTTACAGACAATATTGAATTCAAGTCAAATATGGACTCCATTTCTCAGAATAGAAAAATTTTTCAGCTGCTTCTTTTCAGAAACTATTCAGCAGAATATGACCAAATTCAACATCATCCTGGCATTAAGACCTTTCAAGTTTGTATAAATGATGATGATCAGCCACCAAATATAGCCACATTACTAAAGTGAGAAAAAACCTTGAAGTGACTTCTCAGGAACATTTCAGAAGAATTTGACTGAAACATTCTGATATTAAAGCCTTTCAGATTTCTAGAAATGCTGCCAATTTGCCATTATATATAGCCACTATTACTAAAATTAGAAAATTCTTTGAATGACTTTTCAAAAACCACTCAGTAGAATTTGATAAAGTTTTAGAGAAAGCATTTGGCATGAGGGGCATTTAAGTTTATACAAAATCATGCCAATTTGCCATCAAACATGGTTGCTGCTACTGAAAATGGAAAACTTTTAATAACTTCTCCTAAAATTTTGCTGAACAGAAATTGACCAAATTTGACCTAGCTTGAAAGCCTTTCAAAATGTATACAGATGATGCTGTTCTGCCATCAAATAAGAGCCGTCATTACTTAAAATGTTAAAATCTTTAATGAATTCTTCTAAAACAAATACACCTTGGCATAGACAACTTTAAAATTTATTTAAATTATGCTTATCCACTATCATATAAATGTCCACTTTGACTAAAGCTAAACCCCACCCCAACTCCCCCAACCCCACTTCTTAAAAACTTCTTGACCACAGCATTTGAGCAAATTTGACATAAAACATCCTGGCTTAGAGACATTTAGTTTTGTACAAATGATGCCCATCTACAAAGAAGTTGGGATGCCATTACTTAAAATAGACAAATCTGTAAACAACTTATGAAAAACCATTTAACATAATATTACCAAATTTTACAGCATCCTGTCAAACAGATCTTTCAAGTTTGTATAAATGAGGCAGATCTGCCATCAATATGGCCACCATTACTAAAATTAGAAAAAAATTAAGGTGGATACTTATTACTTTCTTCTCAAAAGGATTTGACAAAATTTTCTTGCATTGAAGGTTTTCATATTTATACAAATGATGTCAATTTGCCATTATACATAGCCATCAGTACTGAAATTAGAAAATCCTTTGAATGACTTCCTAAAAAACAATTGAGACCAAATCTGACTGAAAGTATTGTTTTCATATCCCTGTTGGAAGAAAGCATCTATTAACCCAGATTTTTAAAAAGAAAACTGCTATTGCATTGGACAGTTAGGTAGATGTCAACCAGGTGAGAAATTTCAGACTTGGGACTCTTGTTTGGATTAGAACTGGGGTATGAATCCTCCTCCCCCCCACCCCATGCAAACAAAAGAAATGCACTTTGTTTGAGGTTTGGTAAAGTTATATCTGTATCTGTTCCACATATCATTCTCTTATCTCATTTGTAAACCAGATCTGAGAGAGTAATTATATATGTACACATTATACAGTTAATAGTTTCTTTGTTGCATTGGTACTCATCCAGGCATGGAGATAAGCTCCAAAACACTTGCCCAGGCATTGATATAAGCTCCAAAACACTTGCCCAGGCTTGGATATAAGCTCCAAAACACTTGCCCAGGCATGGATATAAGCTCCAAAACACTTGCCCAGGCATGGATATAAGCTCCAAAACACTTGCCCAGGCATGGATATAAGCTCCAGAACACTTGGGGGATGGATGATTTTTGTTTTTAGTGTTATTCAGGTATTCTTGGACTTTTTTCCCATTGTTGAACAAATAATTTTGGCATTACTCACAAGTCCTGCGAATTCTGTACTTTTGTATTTTTTTTATAAATAACATGCTGTAGTTAACAAGGCAAAATTGCTGAGTCTGTTTCTTCTTTTTCATTTAAGTCAGAAAGTGAATTTATGGAGAAGAGTTAATTCAGACAAGTGAATGTATGGAGAAAAGTTAATAAAAGCAAGTTAATTTATAGAGAAAAGTTAGGTTAAGCAAGTAAATTTATGGAGAAAACAGTAATCTGGAATAGTCAGAGTGCTAATTCAAAAAAATTAAAGTTTGGCATGGCTTATATTAGTGAAAAATCTTATTTTGAAGCTGAAGTATCCAAAACACAATACCTGTAAGATGTGAAAAATTGCATATAACAACCATAATTAACAGTTTTCAAACTTGTTCCCAGCTGGCTAAACTAGCAATGTGTATGCCCCTTCAAACAGTTGACTGTGAAAGGTGGTTCTCGGTACAGAACAATATTCATACACAGATAAGGAATGGATTAAGCTCAGAAACAGTCCACAGATAAGGAATGGATTATGCTCAGAAACAATCAACAGATTAATGATTATGCAACTAGAGGCAACATCTTTTAAAAATTTTGATTTCAGTGGGGATCTTACAGTGGAGCAGGAAGAAAGAGAGATGGAAATTGAAGTGTTGTGTATAAATATTGAACTATGGCTGTTTCCCCCTCCCATTTTGGTACTCTCCCCTTATTTTTGTGACAAGGGGGAAATTCTCCCTTACAATAAAATCCTGGGAGCATCTTTGTATATATTTCAAATTTTTTTTATAGTGTGTCTTTGTTAAATTGTTTAATTGGCTGTGTAGCATTTAATTTGTGTTGTCTGTCAGAGAAAATTAGCTCAGTTAGAACACTTTTATCACCTGATACACCAAAACCAAATTAAAATGGCAGTTGTTTAAATGACAATGCTTAACAAAGTTGGCAGGTAACAAACACTTGTTAATCACACCTCTTTCATAATCACTAATTTAGACTCAATGGTTGATGGTTTAGTGCATTTAAAGCATGGAAATGATGAAGATGATACTAATTTTTGTACCAGTTGTTGTAGGAATCAGCAAGGTTATAGATAGCATGGTGGATATTACCTACATGCTCAGAGTGACACATCTGATATTATTTTTATGAGCATTTGCTTCTGACTTAAAAAACATATCAGCAAAAAAATCTCAGCTTAATAAAAAAGTTGAGGACTTTTAAGAATTTAATTCTGGCTGGTACATGTCATATGTTGCACTAAATGGATGGTAGAACTTGATAATTGGCATGTACATCAATATGGACATGAATATGAACATTCTAAATATAAATGATGAATCTGGACATAAAATATTTTCATTGTAATGTTATAAAAATTCCAGCCATCAGAAAATTGTTATAAAAACTCTATACCAAGCTTATCTTAATTTATTGTAGCAAGCGTAAGTTAATTTACTATATAAAGCTTATCTTAATATACCATATAAAGTTCATCTTAATTTCTTATTTAAAGTTTCTCTTACTTTACCTTATAAAGTTTCTCTTAATTTACAATAACAAACTGATCTTAATTTACCGTATTAAGTATATTTTAATTTACCATGTAAAGCGTACCTTATTGTAGCATATAAAGTTTATCTTAATGTACCATATAAAGTTGTTCTTATTTCACAGTATAATGTTGTTCTTAATTTACCATATAAAGTTTATCTTAATTTACCATATAAAGTTTCTCTTAATTTACCATATAAAGTTTATCTTACTTTACCATATAAAGTTTCTCTTAATTTACCATATAAAGTTTATCTTACTTTACCATATAAAGTTTCTCTTAATTTACCATATAAAGTTTATCTTACTTTACCATATAAAGTTTCTCTTAATTTACCATATAAAGTTTATCTTACTTTACCATATAAAGTTTCTCTTAATTTACCATATAAAGTTTATCTTACTTTACCATATAAAGTTTCTCTTAATTTACCATATAAAGTTTATCTTACTTTACCATATAAAGTTATCTTATTTTACTGAGTATCAGCATGAATATTCAGTATAAGAATTAGAACTGGAAACCAAGGGAGGGATGTAGGTCAGCACATAAGCATCTTCTCCTTCTAACATGCTGCAAGGTCACAGGTCATGCGCTTCTATCATGGCTTCTTATACAGTGCATGATATCAGCCAGTACTGTAATGATTTTCTTTTCTAAAGTAAGTACATGGTAATAGGACTGTTTAACTTACTCATGGCATTGATGGTTCTACAACATATCTGCCAACTTTTTGCATGTAGCTTGGTTTATTTCTTCAGATATTCTAAGGATAGAGGTCTGAACTGATTGACCATTATGTCTTGGATTTTACATCTGAAACCATGGTCTTTGTCTAAAATGAATCACCAGTATGTCTTGGATTTTACATCTGAAACCATGGTCTTTGTCTAAAATGAATCACCAGTATGTCTTGGATTTTACATCTGAAACCATGGTCATTGTCTAAATTGAATCACCATTATGTCTTGGATTTTACATCTGAAACCATGGTCATTGTCTAAATTGAATCACCATTATGTCTTTGATTTTACATCTGAAACCATGGTCTTTGTCTAAAATGAATCACCAGTATGTCTTGGATTTTACATCTGAAACCATGGTCATTGTCTAAATTGAATCACCAGTAATTTGTCTTGGATTTTACATCTGAAACCATGGTCATTGTCTAAATTGAATCACCATTATGTCTTGGATTTTACATCTGAAACCATGGTCATTGTCTAAATTGAATCACCAGTGTGTCTTGGATTTTACATCAGAAACCATGGTCATTGTCTAAATTGAATCACCAGTATGTCATTTTACATCTGAAACCATGGTCATTGTCTCAACTGAATCACCAGTATGTCTTGGATTTTACATCTGAAACCATGGTCATTGTCTAAATTGAATCACCAGCATGTCTTGGATATTACATCTGAAACCATGGTCATTGTCTAAATTGAATATCCAGCATGTCTTGGACATTACATCTGAAACCATGACCAGTGTGTAAGCTAATTTACCAGTATGTTTTTGATTTTATATCTTAAACCATGGTCATTGTCAAAATTGATTGACCGGTTTGTCTTGTATTTTACATCGGAAACCAGTCAGTGTCTAAATTGATTTACCCATATATTTTGTATTTTACATCAGAAACCATGGTCAGTGTCTAACAGTCTTGTAGATATTGTGACAAACTATATATAATGCTTCTCAGAATCTTATCATTATTATTTATTATCTTTTTTTGGGGTGGTGGTGGTATACTTACCTGTTATCACTTGACCTTTGTACCATGCTCCTCCAGCTTGGCATTACAACTTTCTTTTCGGAAGTTTTCCATGGGGTAATAGATTCTTAGTAAGTCTTCATTTTTGTAAATGAGGGTCCTGGAGCTTTAATTATGGGTTTTCCTAATGCAGCCGTGCAACTTCCTCCAGGGTGCAGGCTGGATAAGCAAATTTGAAGACCACACCTTATGATGTAAGTAAGTGGATAAAATCAGGTCATGGGCTGGATCCCACCTGCAGGTCATAGGTTGCACATGCCTGGCCTAATGGAAAACATATAAAAAAATTTCAAATGTTCAGCATTAAGGACTTCAAAACTTTCCATAACAAAAATCTGGAGTTACGGATGTACCAGTAGATTTTTTGTGTCGGGGAAGAAAATTCACAGATTTTCTTGTAAAAATATAATTGCAAATTTATCAGCACTTCAGAATGTGCACAGAAAAGTCAGAATAACTTGGCAAAAGATTAAACAACAAGTATTTGCAACATTATAAATATAGACATGCACATTATAGAGTGGAAAGTGATTGGTGACTGAATCATGTCAGTGGGGACAAAAAATACAGCAAGGGATGATAATTATTGGACTAACTAGCCCAGGCAAGTCAAATGATCATGCTGGGCAAGTGAAACTGCATACAGGTAGCCAAAATTTATGTAGAAATAAGAACAGAAATTTAAGTTGTGTGGCAATTTTCTCCATATAATCTTTGTTGGACTTGTTGTTATGTAACATTTGGAATTGTCATCTTCATATACAAGAATGGTTACTAAATGATTCTTACATGGCTTGCAAGTGACTGGTCATCAGCCCACTGGAATAATTTGACATTGTTTGATATTCATGAAGAGGTCAGTTGCCATGGTCCAAGTTATAAATATTTTGTAATGAATAATTTATGATGACCATGTTGTAAGTAAAGCAGATTATGAAGTGTAAAATCATAAAGTTTAAAATTAAAAAAAAATTTGCAAGTGGGGAATGATGTAGCCTTAAATAATGCTGCTGATGTTTGGGGCATCTTACAAAGATTTATTGCTGATGGACAAAGTATATATTGTGTCCTGTTTCTTAAGTTATATTTTTTCATTTCAGCTGGCATTTATTCCAGAGTTATTCCTCCTGATCAGTCTTGCAGGTACTGTGTGCTTGTTTTTTTTTTCTATCCATGGAAGGTGTAAGTTCTGCAATTTTATTGCTAATGCTTATACATGTACATGGTGACACAAAACAATTCCAAAGAAAATTCTTTGTCCCAGACCTAGATTGAGACTTCTGATAATTAACAATATAGACATTAAATTTAATCTTCATTATGATGAAATAACACTCTGGACATTTTATTCAGGGTTCTTTGAAATGCAGTATTCAGTATAATGAAAGTACACACATAACTTCCAAAATCTGTATTAAGTAACTTTAAGAGGAGAAATGATTGGATAAAAATCAATTTTTATTTCAGATAGCTTTGTTTTAAATTTCCTGCTTGACAAAAAGATATTATTTATGCATTAACCTCTGACCAGTTGCCTGTAAACTATATATATATATATATGTATGTATGTATGTATGTATGTATGTATGTATGTATGTATGTATATACATGTATATACTGTATATGAACAGCTGTTAAAACTTTTCAGTTGCTTAATCCATTAGTGTCCATAAAAGTGGTAATGCACAACATGCTTAACTTTTATTTTGTTTGCTGGTTAGTTATTGACTCAGTGGATAATTGAACCCAATTATGAAATAGTAATCCATTTAATTTAGCCAGTGAGACAAGTAACCAAAAGCACCAGATGTAGTCAAAACCATAAAGTAAGGAGCTCTGATTTCAATGTCAGCACCATACTTAACAATGGCTGTTTTGATGCTCACCATAAATGACATTGACTGGGTCTCATGACACAAATTTTGCAGAAGTACGTGTATCAATGCACCCTGGATTTAGTTTAAAGCACGTGTAGTGACAACTGTGTGAAATCAGTGTTTTAAATCCCATGTGACTATTATGACCATACCCGACAAAACATGCATCACCAGAGGAGTCACCTCTATTTTGAATGTAGGCATTGCTCATGCCAGTGTGCGTGCTTCTTAAGATGACCTTTTTTCTACCTCTTTTTCACAAATTCCACTTCTTGTGCCTTTGTTGGAGCACAGTTTTAGGAGTTATCTCTTTTCAGGGATATATACTCCACCTTTTTTCTACCCCTTTTTTGCTCACCTTTCATTTTGATGAATATTTATCATGTCATTTGGTAACACCGTCATGTAATGGTTCAGTCAGCACCATTTTAATTACATGATTGATGGTTGGTAGTATACTTACAAACCAATTGATTACTTGACTTATGCCAATAATTAGCCTTTATTCATGCCTTGGTACCTCTGCTTCTTGCGGGATAGTGGAGTTTTATTAATTAATTTATTAATTTTTGAGAACTTTTACATTGGCGTTAGTAGTTGACATGATGCTTGACTTCTTATTTACATGATGCATAATGTTTTTGTTGTGCTCATTCTGATTACAGAACAGAACAGAACATTTATTTGATATTGAAATCTCAGGCCACATGCAGGAAGCATATGAGAACAATGTAATGCTTACATGTTAAGTGCATTGTGTGTAAAGAATAATGTATTTAATGTATTTTTTTCATACCATTTAATTTTTCACACAATCCAGTTATAAATAATAATTATTAAAATGTATCATATTTTTTGTACATAGCACTTTATATTTTTCAGTGGATCCTTTAAATTATTGTAAATAAAAGTTCTACTAAGTAGATTTACATTTGCAAAGATAGATAAAAAATACCATATTGCCATTTTGTTTTTTACAAAACTTAATGAGAATATTATCATAATCATATACAATTAAGGTAGGTTTTATGGTGTTTTATTGTTTGTATCACTTTTTAACCTCGTATTTTGACATGTTAAAATTGGGAAGGTTCCCATTTCCAACGGCTTTGGAGCTATGCCAAGGTATAATTTAGATACATCCAATGATGAAAGTATTGTTTGCTAAGTGTATGATATAAATATTGATTAACTTTGGGTTAGTTTTTAAGTGAGGCATGAAATAATGAAACAAGTGAGGAAGAAATAAAAGAATCACCATTTATAATGGCACAGAAAGGTTGCTTATCATTTCGTTTATTAATTTTTTAACCACGTTTTTAAGGATGTTAACCACATAGTTTTTTCACTTGAATCAAGAA
The DNA here is from genome assembly GCA_016617855.1 of Megalonaias nervosa. Classification (NCBI taxonomy): domain Eukaryota; kingdom Metazoa; phylum Mollusca; class Bivalvia; order Unionida; family Unionidae; genus Megalonaias; species Megalonaias nervosa. The sequence goes on along the minus strand of JAECUM010093795.1, from coordinate 54,368 downwards.
GAGAAGTTCATGTTTCAAATGGCTTTGAAAAAATTTGATGTATGATATAGATACATCAAGCTAACAATGTATTTTTTTCTGAACATATGTTTGATATAGTTGATATAACCCCAAATGAAAAACAACTATATGTTGCCTCAATTAAAACTTATGACAGACTGGTTGTTAACTTCCAATAAACTTGCAGTTGAGGCATCAAGTTATGAAACAGGAAATTAAGAAATCAAAGAATCACCATTTATAATTCATTTCATTTTATTACTTTTTGAGCACATACTTTTATGTTTTCTTTATTTGAATGAAGGAGAGAAGTTTGCATTTCAAACAGTTTTTAAAAATACTGATGTATGATATAGATATGTCAAACGATAGCATACAGACAGATCACTGATTATTTCAATCTTTTATGAATTTTTTAACCATGTATTTTGATTTTTTATTTGACTGAAGGAGGAGTTGACATTTCAAATGGCTTTCAAAAGATACCTATCTATGATAGAGATACGTCAAACTATGAATACATTGTTTGCTGAGATGATGTTTCATATAATACCAAATGAAAAACATAACTATTTGTTACCTCAAATAAAACTGACCCAACCTATTTTTGACTTCACATATTGCATCAAATAATGAAACAGATCAAGAAATAAAAATAATTACCATTTATAATCATAGAGAAAGGTCTTTAATCTTCTCTCATTGAAATGGCATTTCTTCTGTTAATCTACTCTCATTCATCGATCCACCCTTATTTGTCTTCTTTATTGATGAAAAAATACAATGATTGATGCATAAACTCTCTTATTGTCTTTACAATATCTACAGGTTTAAATTAGCAACTGGACCAAGGCCTTTACAGAACATATCCATAAATATCATCATTAATTAGTTCTCTTTATTCAGTCTGTCACCATAACAAAACACCACATGTTTTAAAATGATTTTGGAAGCCCTTTGATGTTTTCTTATCCAACAAAAATAATATCTCAGTACATGCTAAAGTGAAGACCACAGACCATTGGTCAACTAGTCTTATTGTTTCATTAGAGTCATACAAATAAAATTTAAAAACCTTGTCATTTTATATTGTAAATTTGAAAATCACTGACTCCGTTAAATCGATTTGTAAATATATACATGTACTATCTTTCAAGTGCTTGTGCTTTTTTGACTTGGATATAATTAACATTTTATTGAGAATCTATTCTATGATACACCCTTTTGTTGTTATCTTTATTGGCAAGTACAAATATCAAGCGATGCATATGATTGCTTTTCCTTTTATCTGCTGTATGGACAGTGGCCTTGATAGCACATTGACAGATTTTCATTTCCTAAAAGATAGCCTCATTTCCTTATTGGTAGCCTCGCAGATTTGACCTTTTCTGTCAGATCTTGCCTCTGTCTGGTTTCATCTGGAATAATCTGACCAAAGCTCAAAGCATATTTAATTGACTTGTAAATAACACTGCATAGCCATGCGGTTGTTGTGACAATGTATATTATTTTTTTAGACAAGAATGTATCATTGATTTAGAGGTGTTAATTGATGATGGAATATATTAGTCTCCTAGTATGTGAGGAAGACCATAATCGTCAGGTAACTGAAAATACAGATTACAATTGACCTGTAACCTCTCTTTTTCTCTCTCTCTCCAAATGCTTAAAAAAAAACCTGCCCTGAATATATATGGTCTTGCACACTGACACAACATTGTTTCATCTCTCTCTCTCTCTCTCTCTCTCTCTCTCTCTCTCTCTTTCTCTCACAGAGATGTATTAACTAAAAACAAGTTCTTTTATTGCTTTATTGCAATTTGATAATGAGGTTATTGTTGCTGTAAGAAGACATGTTGCACTTAACTTCCCGACAACATGGGCTCATATTGTTGCATACAATTTACTGATAACTAATACATGTTCAGACAAGGGGCCCCGAGTGGCCGAGTGGTCTGAAGCGCTGACCATTACGGATCACTGCCATCTCACCTCTGTCTGCGTGAGTTCGAGTCCAGGCTCGGCTAACGTGGGTACGTGAGAAAGCCTGCCAGTAGCTTCTCGTGAGTCGGTGGGTTCTTCCCGGGATTTTCCAGGGTTCTTCCTCCACCATTAATACTGGCCGCCATGTATAGCCTATCTTGTGCTGAAAAATGGCATTAAACCCCATAACAACAACAACAACATGTTCAGACCATCTTAATCATTTGGCCAACGTAACACACCATAACAGCTACAAAGTAGAATGCTTGAAATGCAGATTAGTTTGCACACTGAAATATTGTTTCAGCCATCTCTTCAGTCTCTTTCTTTCTCGGTCTCTCTCTCTCTCTCTTTCTCTCTCATTCAGTAATAACAATGAAAGTCTTTTTGAGTACTTTTACTTTTATTGTAATTAGATTCTTGAGTTGAGACCAGAATGAGAAAATTATTTTGTACATTTGTACCATTTGGTTGTTGAGAATCGTGTGTTCCGTAGACCTTGTTTGGGTATTATCCCCTTATTTTTTGTACATGGTTAATACCACAAAATGATAAATATTTCTTTAACATATAATTTTTTGTACTCTAATATTAATAATTTCTTTTCATTTATGAAAAATTACATGAAACACGAGAGTTATTAAACATTATATATGACAAACTAAATGGGGTGTGCATTACTATCGTATGATGTAAAACATGTAAACATTACATTGTGAAGAACTATTTTTGTAATGTATTATACATACATATACGTATACCTACCCATACAGCCCCAAGTGGCTGAGTAGTCTAAAGCACTCACCATTACAGATCACTGCCATCTCATCTGCGTGGGTTCGAGTCTCAGGCTTAGCCAATGTGGGTATGTGAGAAAGCTTGCCAGTAGCTTCTCGTGGGTCAATGGTTCTTTCCAGTGTTTTCCCTGGTTCTTCCTCTGCCATTTATAATGGCCACCATGTACAGCCTATCTTGTGCTGAAAAATGGCATTAAACCCTATAACAACAACAATAACCTACCCATACATACATGTGGGCATACATATGTATATAAAAATGCACATACATACTTACATACATATACAAGTGCACATCCAGTTGGTAATGCAAACTGAATTTTACTGGCAGTTAGATAAATTTTTTCATAATTATGTCAACAAATTTAGATAGACTTGTTAATACTGAGCAGTTTTTGGAGGAAAAGAGTTGACTAAATTTTTAGGGTTAATACAGTAAAAAGATGGTAAGAATTTTCATCTTTCTCTTGAGAAAAAAGGACAGACAAATAGTGAAATTCATCCCTTATGTCATCCCCATCACACACAGTACATTTTCTATCATGTCTTGGTATGTTTTCCCAATGCTGGAAGTTTGTAGTTGCTAGTTCTAAATTTTAGCATAGGCAAATATACATTACTTTCTAGAAATATCAAATACTTCTCAGAGTTTAAATCTTGTTTGAATATTTGGTAAGTCGTACTTTTCAACATTGCTTCTAATCTTGCATAAATAAGTCATTTAATGATTGTTCAGTGCTTGCTTTCAGAGCTTGAGGGTTACTAGTTGATGCTAGGTAGAGTAGATCAGTTTTTCCAACTGAAATCAATATGTTTCTAATAAGTTCAAACCATTTGTAAATAAAGCCAGAGTGTATATTACTCAACATGATATTTTACAACATATTGAAATTTTGGAATATTTTGCATTTATTATTGAGATCCAAACTCAAATCATGCAACATTTAATGTAAATGTCAATTGTTTTCCTACCAAGTTCTGAGTATTGGAAAGTGATAGGTGTACTCTTTTTGAGTTTCACTAAATATCTTAGGAATTCGGTGTGAACATTTTCAACAAGCTGTGTGTTTTCAACCCCAAGCTTCACATCCATGTAGCAAAATAGTTAGAACTGTGTCATTAAAAATTTGAAACGAAAACTCTATTGGAATGTGCAAATTGTTTATCGGATAGAGAAGATCCATGGTGTTTTTGGTTGTTGAACATTGTGTTTTATAGCTTTTACAAATCTCTAAATTTGGCAAAAATAATAACTAGTTATTTAAATTCCTTATAAACAGAAATGTTACTTCTGCTGAATGTAAATTTGAACTGACTGCAATTATACAATCCAAAAATTAACATTTTTGCTTTTGTTAAATTTACATTTAGTTTCCAGATTTTAGTGTAATCAAAGAAAACTTTTAGATTTTCTATGGAAAGAGTCAACATCAGTTCCAAATATTATAGTGTCGTTTGCATATAGTAAAATAAACAGTTTCCAGTACATTTTGGTGTCGGAACCTTCTGTTCCTAGTGCAATTCCAGTACAATCATTTTCTTGTTGAACTCCCCAGATCATTCAGAAACAGTGAAAATAATACCATCAAGAGATTTTCACCTTGTCTTACACCACAAAGAACTTGAAAAAGACATACTGTTGTCCAGCAAACTTCACACAGGATTTGATATTTTGATATAAATTGAGAATAATCATAAGAAACTTGCTACTAATATTGTTTTTCAGTAATTTTTTCTAAAGATATTAAATTCCGTATGGCAGTAAACAATTTACTAAAACAGCTAAGGACTGTAATCAGTCAGTATTTTTCAGGTTTGAAGGGATCTCCACTATGCTTATAAACTGGCCTTATGGTAATTTCAAGCCAAGATTCAGGGATAAAACCTGTCTCAAGTATTAAATTTAAGAAAGAGATAAAGATGGGCATTGGTAAATTTGATGGGTTTTTAATATTCTTTGAGTATACTGTCATTCAGAGGCGTTTTATTCTTTTTTAGTGCTTTAATACATTGAATGATTTCTTCATCAGTTATTTATCAAGTCAGTAATATGTTACCATTTTTATCCAATTCCAGGTCCAGATCATCAAGGTTTCAGGGCATCATCAAAGTTCTCATTATTATCCTTAAAAAGGTCATATACCATACCTAGTGTAATCCTTGAATTATCACAGTGTACCCAGTGTAGTACTTGAATTATCATATAGTGTACCTAGTGTAATACTTGAATTATCATAAAGAGTACTCAGTGTAATGCATGAATTATCATATAGTGTACCTAGTGTAATGCTTGAATTATCATATAGTTTACCCAATGTAATACTTGAATTATCATATAGTGTACCTAGTGTAATACTTGAATTATCATGTATCCAGTGTAATACTTGAATTATCATATAGTGTACCCAGTGTAATACTTGAATTATCATATAGGGTACCCAGTGTAATGCTTGAATTATCATATAGTGTACCCATTGTAATACTTGAATTATTGTGTACCCTGTGTGATGCTTGAATTATCGTGTACCCAATGTAATGCTTGAATTAACATATAGTGTACCCAGTGTAATACTTGAATTATCATATAGAGTACCCAGTGTAATGCTTGAATTATCATATAGTGTACCCAGTGTAATACTTGAATTATTGTGTACCCAGTGTAATACTTGAATTATCATACAGTGTACATAGTGTAATACTTGAATTATCATATAGAGTACCCAGTGTAATGCTTGAATTATCATATAGTGTACCTAGTGTAATACTTGAATTATTATATAGAGTACCCAGTGTAATACTTGAATTATCATATAGTGTACTTAGTGTAATACTTGAATTATCATGTACCCAGTGTAATGCTTGAATTTTCATGTAGAGTACCAAATGTAATGCTTCATTTATCATATAGTGTACCTAGTGTAATTATCATATAGAGTACCAGTGTAATACTTGAATTATCATATAGTGTACCTAGTGTAATACTTGAAATATCATATAGAGTACCCAGTGTAATGCTTGAAATATCATATAGTGTACCCAGTGTAATGCTTGAATTATCATATAGAGTACCCAGTGTAATGCTTGAATTATCATATAGTGTACCCAGTGTAATGCTTGAAATATCGTATAGAGTACCCAGTGTAATGCTTGAATTATTGTATAGTATACCTAGTGTAATACTTGAATTATCATGTACCCAGTGTAATACTTGAATTATCATATAGTGTACCGGGTGTAATGCTTGAATTATCATATAGAGTACCCAGTGTAATGCTTGAATTATTGTATAGTATTCCAAGTGCAATACTTGAATTATTGTGTACCCAGTGTAATACTTGAATTATCGTATAGCATACTGGGTGTAATGCTTGAATTATCATATAGTGTACCCAGTGTAATACTTGAATTATCATATAGTGTACCTAGTGTAATGCTTGAATTGTCCTAGTGCTTATTTTCAGTACTATTAATATGTTTCCAGAAATCTCCCAGGTTTTTACTTTTCAGTTGTATGAGCTTATGTGTATACTATACTTACTTTCATGGAACTTTACGTTTTGTTTATAATAATGACTTGCACTTTGGATATTATACTTATTCATTTGTGAAGGATTACTTTCATAAATTTTTCATATTAAGTGGTATTTTTTCTGTGCATTGTGACACAGTCTCCGAAGGTACCATGGGCATGATTAAGAATAGTAATTACAAGCAAGCAATTTAAGCTTTTAGAGGATTATCACTCCACTTGTGTTTATTATATGGGAAGTAATTAGTGACATATGTCTGATGTTTATGTATATTGAGTAACCACATCCACCAAGGAACATTTTAGGGTTAATAAAAGGGTGCAGAAAGATCAATAGAGCCTCAGATGTCATTAGCATCGCCACTGTCATTGTTGACAGCTTTCTTATTGCTGAGTCCCTGAATGAAGGGGTTCTCTGATCAAGATAAAAATTTGCCTGGTACAACTATCACAGACCTCTCATGCAGCTGCAACCCCACTCTACCAGCACTACAGCAAGACTTGTATTGCACAACACAATCACTGGAACCAGTTTCAACATGGTACAGAGTCACAGCTGGACCAAGCATGAATCTTCCCAGTACTAGCTTTGGTGATCTTTCCCAGGATAGCCAGTACCAGACTTCATACCTGGACATCATCTGGCCCAGGACTGCCCAGAGATGGTTGTCAATTATAATGGCGGTACTGGTTATGGAGGTCATGGCCAGTACTAGCTTCAACTAAGACCTTACATGATCCAAAGCCAGATTGATTCCATTATTGGTACTGCCTAAATATTAGATGGTTTCTTCTTATGTGACTAGATACATTGATCATTGCTTCAGGTATGATTAGTCTTTTTATCAAGAAACAGATAACATCCAGGCAGCCAGTGATGGTAACACAAGCTTAGGTTCTGTCCAAAACATGTTATCCATTGATCATACCCATATCCAGAGCTATCAGATTTGTAATGTTTCTTGTTTTCAATATTGTGGGTTTAATGCCACTTTTCAGCTCATGATAGACTGTATGTGGCAGCCAGTATATTGATGAGGGTGGAAAAAACTGTAGAAAAACCACCAACCAATGGGAATGTACTGGCAATCTTTTTCACATACCCACATTGGCTGAGCCAAGACTTGAACCCATGCATGCAGAGGTGAGATGTCAGTGGTCTGTAAAGGCATATATACTGCTCAACCACCTGGGGCCCCTAGATCCATAATGCCATCAGTGGATAACACTGGACAAGTCCATCACCAGTCTTGGTTGCACCCATTACCCAGTACCAGCTACAGCATCAGACTAGTCTTGGGCACTTGGTACTCTTCGAAGACAATGGAGGGTGTTGGAGCAAACACCAGGGAATAATATTTCATTCCACAAACACTAGCTTCCTTTTCTGATCTGATGATATCCAGAGAATGTGCCTCCAGAATTCTGCCCTCCTTCAGAGCCACTTGACTGTAAACTCTCTCCTTTCTCACATTGATTGACCTATTAGTCAAGAAAAATCAGCTGTTATTCAGGCAACTACCACAGTGGTCACTCACTGAAAGGCAATTTGGGCAACTACCACAGTGGTCAAGTCACTGAAAGGCAATTCAGGCAACTACCATAGTGATCAAGTCATTTAAAGGCTATTCAAGCAACTACCACAGTCACTGTGATCATGTCACTGAAAGGCTATCCAAGAAACTACCACAGTGATCAAGTCACAGAATGATAATTAAGTAACTACCACAGTGATCAAGTCACTTAGAAGCTATTAAAGCAACTATCACAGAGATCAAGTCACTTAAAGGCAATTCAAGCAACTACCACAATGGCAAAGCCACTGAAAGTGTAATTCAAGCAACTATCACAGTGATCAAGTCACTGAAAGGCAATTCAAGCAACTATCACAGTGATCAAGTCACTGAAAGGCAATTCAAGCAACTACTTCAGTGGTTAAGTCTTTGAAAGGCTATTTAAGACACAAGTGTTAAACAGTTTTTCTTCTTGTACCAATGGCTTTCATCAATTTTATCCTTTGTTCAGTATGACACTCTCACTAATCTTTCAAGTCCTAGCTCAACGGTTGACAGAGACATCATAGGCTCAGGACAGACCAACCTTTTTCTGTATATATGGAAAGGAGACTCTTCACTGACATGCAACAACTGCTTAGGTAAGAGTATTGGCAGGAAAAATGTATTGCAGTATACTGCAAGTCACTATGCACACCTGTTATAACATACCTTGTCACATGAAAAATATGATTTTCAATGCCCAAACCCCCCAACACAGTGTGTATTTAGAAAAGCATGATTTTCTGGAATCTTCGCTGCAGAGTTTTTTCAATGATAAAAAAAAGTATTTCTTGACCACTGCAATATAATTATGACTGTAATCAGTATGTATGAACAGTCAACAGTCCTGGTCAAACCCAGCTAAACCTTTCCGCTGGGTATACAGCTCATGTGGAGACAATAAAAAGGTAAGGCAGTCTGAGATAAACAACCACTTTTCCGAGATTACTTAATTGGCTGAAAATAGCTAAGCCTGCTAGGGTGATGTGTGGAGTCAATTTCTGCTATGGAAGAGTATATTTTGCTAATTTGCAGATGTGAAGTACATGAAGTAGAACAACCCAATTTGTTTGAAGTACATCAAAGATACATACTAAAGAACCTATGTTACTGCACATCACGCATTGAATGAGAATGTTGAAGCTAACTTTAACAAAGTTTGTGATCAGCGGCAATGTTTCTTTGAAGTCAAATGTCCATATATAAAATGCAAAGCATTTCAGTTGTCAGAATAGTGTTCAAGTGTGATTAATTTTTCAAAAGTGCAATTCAGGAAGCGATACTCTATCAGCAAAAAGAAAGAGACACCCAGCAAAATAAATTTCAAAACTCAACATTGTCAAGCACAGCAGCAAGGGGGCATTGAATTCATTGCACATGCTGCAAACATATCTACATTAGTCATTCTGAAGTACATGATATTTGTTGAAACAGGAGCACCATCTGCACATATTACATTCAACACACTGAACTGAACATTCAGATTCTCTTTATTATCAATTCATTATCTTTAATCTTGTTAAAATACTATTATTTAACCCATGCTTTTCAGGATGATTTTTTTGTAGCCATCTAATAGACTGATTGAAAGACAATAATAAGCACACACTTGTGTTTGCATAGTTTGTTTGTGTTGATAAGGTGTTAACACCCAAACTGGACAGAGGCATTTATTATTACTGTTTACCTGTGAAGACTCCATTCAGCTTAAAAATATTATGTTCTCCCCTTTCCCCCAATGAAATGGTTTGTCCCAAATGTGATATATATTCATTTTTTTTTATCTACACAAGCATATCTAATGGTCAAACTGCATCAGGTACAATTCTGACAATGCTAACATTAATATAATTACATTCATAAATATCAGTTTTATACCATTAGGAAGACAAAAAGTGTACATATTTATGCAAACAAACAGTATTCACTTTTGTTAAAATTCAGACTTAATTTCACATTTACACTCATGAAAATCATTATGTAGATGCATCTTTTTGAAAGAATCTCATCCATACAAAATCTAGGTCACTGTGACCTAATTTTCACATTTGAGTGACGTATATTTAGCTCTGTTGTTTATTGCACTTTTAGTAACTTTGACCCTATTTCACCTACACTTGTTATAATTGGTAGGTGGATTTATCTCAAGAAGACTAATTCACTTGCACAAGAGAGACAGAATAGAAATAAGTTTAGTGAATGAATAAAAGCCTGATTTTTTAAAAGACTTCAAGGAAGAAAAAGAAAAAATGCAACTTTACAGTGTCATTAGTGTTACTTGTAGGCTCATACAAAAATAACAAGAGAAAAGAGTGAAGCCAACAAGCTTTGTATATTTTAACAAAATAATTTATTTCCCTAGAAAACAATGTAAAAATTGGAAATAGGACTTATGGTCTGTGAATATAATCCAAAATTTAATCCTAAGATTCAAAAATACAAGTCCTATCACTAAACAGTTCTAATAGAATCCTGGTTTGAATCTCGATGAAATTCCAATATGGAGGCAATGACGTCAGATTAGGTTGTTGTACTGGTGGTAACAGATCCTCGATTGAATCACAGTTTATAATGTTTCCGTTAAACTCCAGAATAAATTTCTACTGAATTTCTTTCTCCCAGAACTTTTATAAATATAAAGCACTTGTTTAGTTTTCTAGAGAATAAATTATTAAATTCCAAAAACGAATGAAATTCAAAAACAATCTGGCTTCAACAATATAAACACCTTGTACCTTCAAGGTGCGGACATATGACTGACTAAATCTACTAGAGAGCGTCTGTTTAAAGCCGCGATTTTAGATCACATGGTGCTTCACGTGAGAGGCTATGTGATTTACTAATTTGAACAGCGCAATAAAAAAAATGTCATTTATCACATATACAAGAATAGCCCTATCTATGAATCAAATTCTCACACTGAAAATATATTTATAAAAGAGACTGTTTACAGTTCAGCTAACATGCGGGCCGAAAAGACCTTGGCAATAACGAATCATATTCACTCGATGTTTACAAAAACTGTGAGCTAAAAATAGTGCTGAAGAAATCTTATAATCTAATCGGGTCAAGCCAATTTTTGGAAAAGAGATTCAAATCCAATGAAAATTATCATTACAATAAAATGTAATAAAACAAATTTAAAATAAAAGAGAATTTAAAACAAATACACAAGTAATTTAATTACATATTCGTAACATTAGTCTGACTCCAATCCACTAAAGTAAATTAAACTGTCAGAAGAACATATTTCTATTTGACCAATAAAATAGAACCTATTTTGAAAGACCACCCCTTCTGCCAAAAAATAATGGTCTTACAAGACAGGTGGTCTCAATGTCTTTCTGTCTATATCTATCATATAGATTAAGGAAAGTTAGTCTTTGAGATCATCTCACCTTGTTTCTGCAAGGTGGCCAACAATATCCTGGAATGTTTACTAGTTTTAACCTTCTAGCTGCATCCGTGAACCAGTCTTCTAAAGAATCCATTGCAATTTTGACAATACAACATCTAGTTTCAGGGATATAGCAAGTCAAAAGGTTGATATAACTGGTCTATACAACATTAGTTTTTTCCCATTGAATTTATTCATATTTCTGCAGTCATTATTGTCCATGTGATATTAATTAGCAACACTCAAGTTTTCATTGATATAATTGTCTTGCACTGTTAAATTTGGGTTTATTACACACTTAAGTCATCTTGGTAACAAAGTTTGCATATTTGAACAGTTTGTATATTTGTTGTAATTGTTAGTTTTCTTTTCTGCTCATTTTCATTACAGAGATGCAAGAATGGCAGATGCTTTAAAGTTGTAAAGGAAAATTGAAAGACCCGCCTTGCCCGCACAAAATATTCTTCCTCACACCCATATTGTGTGCGTGTGCACTGTGGGTAGAAAAACTTTGGTCCAGCATCTGAAAAACTTAAGGCAATTGAAGGACTGCAAGAAAAGAACATGCTCTACATCTTCCAAACACAAATTAAATATTTATCCAGATTCAGAATTGATCAGCAGTTTTATGGGGGACTTAAGATGCTGCCTCCTGCAACAAATATACCTAAAGCATATGACCTACGGTGACAATTGCTTCAGATCCAGTCAAAGCCATGCCAAACGATTCCATTCAAGCTGTATTGGAAATGCATACTTTAGCAATCCTTGTTGTCTAGAGTGACTGCAAGCAACTTGGATGAAACTAGGACCATTTGTAGCCCAATTCGGCAGTCTACTATGCATAACTGCCTATCCTTGCATGTGCAAGGACTTAGGAATGTTGAAGCCAGGAATGCAGTATTACCTTTCTCCTTTGCCATTTGGACTGGTTTGGAAGTTGTATGTCATTGCCATATGCCATTCAGGCTGCTGATCAAATGGTCCAGCTTTCTCATGAATTAGTATATGGTTTAAGTGGTCATAAATCTGTCATCTTGGACTGGTGATCAGCACAGTGCTTGACAGATCCTACAGCAATGACATCCTATGCCCAGAAGACTGCCCTGGCTTGCTGATCAGCTGACCATATCCATGATACCAGTACAGGTCAACATGGCATCACATTTGGAACCATCTGATGTGGCTGAACTGACCAAGCCAGACAGGCATTCCCCAGCTGACCATGGTCCATGCTTGATATCACTCAGCCTGCCCTACTAGGATATCTTACAGGTAGAACCTATTTTATATATGGTGATAATTCAGAATCACCACCCTATGGAATGCTGTACTACTGGACACAGAATATATAGGCTGATGACAAGGAGGGCAACACAGACTTGCCTGAACATTCCTATCCAAACATGGAAAGGATGAAATTCAGTTTTAAGGCATCAGTCAAAGAGAGATACATAATTTGGCCTCAGTCAAAATACCCTCCTCCACTGGCAGTCAATACTACATACAATGTCAAAGGTTCTGTGGACACTGATGAGGATGATGAACATCTGTCTTTCAGAATTTGACCACAATCATCAGAGATTTGCAGAAAGTACCAAAATGGACAACCCCAGTAATATGTGGACCTTCTCTTTGGCAAGGTGTTAGCTTTGCTGTGTTTTAAAGTTGACAGACGAGTGTTTAACACCATCTCTAAGCTGGTCAGGAATGTCATATTGACTTTTGGCATCTCTTGAAATCTTTCACCTATTCAAAGTCACAAGTCATCATGCCTTCTTAGTCAATAGGGCTGCTCACTACACAGTGGGGAACATCATATTAGCCTCTTGTAACCCTGACCTGACAAGAGGAGATGCCATCCTGTGATCTTCCTCTCTCGAACCCACGCATGTGGTTACCCTGCAGTCCCTCCGCTATGGTTCGTGCCTTCTGTTTAGGGTGTCCAATTGAGGAGCTGAGGTGGCACAGGAGAGTCCCCTTGATCTGTGTGTTCAAGCCACTATCTCTGTGTGACCCCATCAGGAAGCATACCAGGAAAGGAATGATGATCAGTAGAATGGCTGCAGGGGTAACAAAAGCAGCAGTGGTGACCTTTTCATGGCTATATGAGTTATAGGTGGCAATATGCCCTTACATTCTGCAGGTTCTCTCTTAACCCAAGCCAGTTTCAGGGTTTTAATGAGTAACTGGCCTGTTTTGCTGTCGAAAAACAAAAGACAAATCCACCAGTTATAAACAAAGGGGATGTCAAAACAGATGTCTGGAATCAGAGGTAGCAGAGGCTATTTTCATTATGTTATTTTGATCTGGTAAGTATTATTGATGAAATATAATCTACAGAATAATGGATGTTTCTATACTATCTTGTTATTTGTTTGAATTTGATTACTATTGCAGTTTTAATTATGTACCATGCTTTTTTGTTGTTTTCTTCAGACAGAGTTGAACTGTTATAATATTCCAAGGGCCATGGCATATTGGTGCAACAATTCTGTTTGTGTTGGATTTAAAAAAAATTACTTCCTTATTAAGGTATGATATTACTTAATTATGTTTTATGTATTTTTTTAATGCACTTTTCCTGCTTCCTTCATGGAGTTTTCTGGAGGTTTTTCAATCTCATAGACCATATAGCATAAACTGTACACAGCATGTTGTGTTGTGCCAACATCTGAGCCACTGAGAGTATTTTGCATTATGCCAACATGGGAGCTGTTGAGATTGTGTTGAGAATGTTGTATTTTGCTGGCATCTAAGTCAATGAGAGCATGTTGTATTATGTCAGCATCTGAGTCATTGAGAGCATGTTGTATTATGCCAACATCTGAGTCATTGTTGCATTATGCCAATATCTGAGTCATTCTGAGCTGCAGAGAATATGTTGTATTATACTAACATCTGAGGTTTGGAAATGTGTTATATATGGCAACATCTGAGTCATTGAGAGCTTTTTGTATTTTGCCAGTATATTAGCCATTGAGTGTGTTGTATTATGTTGACATCTAAAACATTAAGAGTTTGTATTATGCCAACATCTGAGTCATTTAGTGACAACATCTGAACAAATGAGAGCACGTTGTATAATGCCAACATTTCAGTTGTTGAGAGTGTATGTTATGCATACATCTGTGCCATTGGAAGTATGTTGTATTATGCCAACATCTGTGCCATTGGAAGTATGTTGTGTTATGCCAACATCTGAACCATTGAGAGCATGTTGTATTATGCCAACATCTGTGCCATTGGAAGTATGTTGTGTTATGCCAACATTTGCAACATTGAGAGCATGTTGTATTATGCCAACATTTGCGACATTGAGAGCATGTTGTATTATGCCAACATTTGCGACATTGAGAGTATGTTGTATTATGCCAACATTTGCGACATTGAGAGCATGTTGTATTATGCCAACATTTGCGATATTGAGAGCATGTTGTATTATGCCAACATTTGCGACATTGAGAGCATGTTGTCCTGTCTGATTAAAATCAAGAACAGCTTATTAAGAAGTAGGTACCAAATATGATGTCTTGTTTTCTTGACCTTTTAATCTGTCAGTCAAATTACAGTTTTCTTACTGCTGATAATGAAAATGTTATTCAAAGGATATCATTGATAATGAAAATGTTATTCAAAGGATATCATTGATAATGAAAATGTTATTCAAAGGATATCATTGATAATGAAAATGTTATTCAAGGGATATCGTTGATAATGAAAATGTTATTCAAGGGATATCATTGATAATGAAAATGTTATTCAAAGGATATCATTGATAATGAAAATGTTATTCAAGGGATATCATTGATAATGAAAATGTTATTCAAAGGATATCATTGATAATGAAAATGTTATTCAAAGGATATCATTGATAATGAAAACGTTATTCAAAGGATATCATTGATAATGAAAATGTTATTCAAGGGATATCATTGATAATGAAAATGTTATTCAAGGGATATCATTGATAATGATAACCTTAAAAATTATAACATAAAACGCAACACTATATCAGACTGGATACTAAACTTAATTGGACAGGGAATTCCAAAAGTCACCAGAATATGGATTTTTATCTATGCCTAATGTCTTCATTATGTCATAACTTTCAATTTAGTCAGGTTGAGAAATTGTCTGAACTTGTGCAGTTAATGGTAAATAAATACATAAAATTTGAAGTTTATTATGAGGTGTAATGTAAACAGCATGAATCAAAAGTGGTTTTATAATTCAGTTAAAGTTACATGCTATTTCCCTGTCTTCATTTGTAGGTGGATTAATATTTGAATGGTACTGTCATTAGATATTCTATTTATTTTAAGAGGCTTCCATGGGATACATTGTTATGTTTATAACCCACACTATGATGTAACAAACATAATATTTTGACACTCTAGTCTGCCTCTGTTCCATCATGAACCTATCCCCACCTCCTGTCTTGGAAAGCATTTACCTGGCACAGTTGGTATCTGTCTGAGGATTATTTAGTCCCTTCAAACCTAACAAATTAAAATCCAAACATTGTTCTGTAGGTGCAGACCTCTGTAATTTGAAAAAATAAAGTCATCAGCAGCAAGTAAAATGTTAAAAGAAAGATTTTTTTAATGTAAATGGAGCAGCCTGATGTACATAATAGGGTACATGGATATGATGCAGATGCTTGTGCAGGGTAAAAATATAGGTCAGTACATCTACACTTTATACTGCATGCGAGATACCAACTGCTATAACCAGTAAAATTAAAATAAAGGGGACAAAACTAGGGTGAACAAATTCTCTGAATCATAAAAATGTAATGTAAGCAAAATATTTACTTTATCATTTATTTTATTACATGTCACACTTTCCAAAATAATGCTGTGTGGATCAAATTGGTTTCTTAATGTTTTTATAAAATTCATAATGAAATCTCATTTAAACTATGAGTGTCTTGCCTACCTTTAAAGTAATCAAAAAGTATTATCATCTGAATATATTAATTGTTACTTTGATTCTATATGCATTTATATATGCTTCTTTCTGTCTTTAATAATAATAACAATAAAATTACTTGCTCTATTAAATGTAGTCAAAGTACTGATATTTTAAATAAAATTAATTAACAGTTTTATAAAAATATTATAAGGCTATTTTTTTTATTCATTCTGCATTATTTTGGAACATGTAAAATGTAAGAAAAATGAAAATGAAGTCTGTATTACATTTTATGTTTTAGAGAATATATAATTTATTCCCCTTTCTTTTAATTTTACAAATTGTAGTGGTTGGTATCTTACTGTATTCAATATTGATGTAGTGACTTTATTTTTTCCTAGTTCAATCATGTACATCAGATCCATGTGCAATGTTATGGAAAAGCTATTTTTAGTAGATGGGAGCAGCCTATTATGTACATTGTAAGGTTACACATGGACATGATGCAGATGATCGAAATTCAGGTTTATTACACCTTGTTTAAGTCATTTAGGTAACACAAGTTTGCCTGTTTGAACATTTGTTGTATATTATTTGTTGTAATGGTTAGTTTTTGTTCCAGTTTGTTTTAATTATAGAGATGACAGTCAAGTGCAAGAATGGTCGATGCTTTAAAGTTGTTAAGGATAATCATAAGACATGCCTTACCTGAACAAAATATTCTTGACCACTCCAGTGGACTAGTGATTAGAGTGTCCGCCATGAATGCGGGAGGTCATATGTTCAAACCCTGACCGAGTCATACCAAAGACTTATAAAATGGTACTAGCAGTTGCCTTGTTTGGTGCTCAGCATTAAGAGGTTAGTGTTTAGGACTGATTTACCTGGTCTCAGGATAATATGACTGTGTGTGACATCATACTAAATGTCTGCGGCATGATGCCCCAATGCTAGACATCACTATAAACTGTCACCATGCAGACATCATAGCAATATGACTGAAAAATTGTTGAAGCTATGTTAAAAATCCAAAACAAACACACACACACACACACACACACACACACACACACACACACACACACACACACACACACACACACACACAGCATTGATTAACTAATTTTCCCAAATTACAAACATTTGTGCTGACAGGAAATAGTTTGGTTTGAAATTTGTATGGTTTCAAGGGATTAAATAATCCTCAGACGGACTGTAACAGTATCAGGTAAATACTTTCCAAGACAGGAAGTGGGGACTGATTCATAATGGACTGGAGGCAGACTATAAATAAGTTTTGAACAATAAATGCTGACCAATTAAACAATTTGAATCATCAGTTGTTTAAATGCAGTGTACATATATGCTAGCCTGAGCTTTTTACACATTAAAAATTGTGTGTGTGACAGGCAAACACAGGGGAGACCAAAGAGTTGTTTACAACAGAAAGCTTGCAGCCGGAACCTGTGGTGACAAAAATAGATGGAAACATGTTGTTACTGGGTCATGACAAGATGGCCGTATTTATTGATGCAGATGGCAACCCAGTGAAAAACCAGCCTCTGACATGGTCTGATGTCCCATTTGATACAGGTGTGTGTAAATAACTATGCTTCCAGGTTTAAAACCTTTTCTTACAGGATTGTTATTTATATTTCATGTTGGATATGCAAGAGACCTTAAAACAACAGAGAGAATTATCTATCATAAGTAATTACTGTTCCGGTGGCCTAGTTGTTAAAGCATCCACCTTGGATGTGGGATGTCATGGGTTTGAACCTGGGCTGAGTCATACCAAAGACTTATAAAAATGGTACTAATAGCTGCCTCGCTAGGGGCTCAGCATTAAGAAATTAGTGTTAGGACTGGTTGGCCTGTTGACAGGATAATACGACTGGGTGGGACATGTTGCTATGTGTCTGCGGCATGATGCCCCAGTGCTAGACATCACTGTAAACTGCCACACTGCAGACATTG
The DNA here is from genome assembly GCA_016617855.1 of Megalonaias nervosa. Taxonomy (NCBI): domain Eukaryota; kingdom Metazoa; phylum Mollusca; class Bivalvia; order Unionida; family Unionidae; genus Megalonaias; species Megalonaias nervosa. The sequence continues at coordinate 36,212 of JAECUM010093795.1, read as the reverse complement.
TAGTGATATGACTGAAAATTTTTTAAAGTTACGTTAAAAATCCAAATCACACACATCATCATAAGTAAGAATGTCAGAAGGAATTGAAATAAAAGGAATGTTTAGTGCCTTGATTGAAGTTTGTGAGGTAATAATGGAAAAGAAATGAAATCCATGCACTATTCAATGGGTGCATCTCAATACATTTAGTATTCTTTTTTTATTCTCCCACCAGTAGACTGGTTCTCTGGCTGTAAAATAATTAGTTGTCCAATACCTGTGCCGAACATTAATTTTCTACCTTGTTGTGTATTGACAGCCTTAGACACCAAATAGGCACTTGATAAATTTGGGTCATATTCTAATCACAATAAAAGATAATCAATACTTGTGTAATGCTGTCTTATAAGAATGAATGTTCAAGACATGTATACCATGTTCATACATCATCAATGTAGATAACTGAATAAATGCAAGGATATAGTTTGTCTCTTATTGTTTTCTTAATTTCCTGTGTGTTTCTGATATTCTGAGGTGAATACATGTACTTTTTGGCATCACCTATGGGTATAAATAGATGCGTCAAATTACAAATTTATACAATTACACAACCCCCTATTTTCATCAGTTTATGGTGTAGATAGTTTGGACACATACAGGTCTTTTAATTAAAGCTTTTAATTTCTTGAATTGTATATTAAGAAGTGTTTATGGCAGTTAAGAGGTTCAATTTGCTTTGTACTGTATATACTCACCGTTAAGACAAATCTAACCACAAACTGCACAGATCCAGAACTGCCATCTCATAATGTGCTGGCAGATCTGGGTCTGTGCAGTTTGTTAGGAGTATTAAGAAGAACAAACAACATAGATCCTGATCTGAAGGCACATTGTGCTATGGTAGTTCAAGATCTTTGTTGTTTACAGTTTGACTCGACTTATAAGCGAGAATAAACAGTAAATACAAATTCATCATCATTCAGTCTTACAAAAAAAATATGATTCAATTTCTTCATTATGCAAAGAAAATATAAACCAAAAAAAAAAAACTATGAATAATAAGAAAAATTTCATCCAAAATATAGCTAAGAAGATATATGCACAAAGTTTATTTATTCTGAGAGATGGGGCTCTTCATAGAGCTCCTAATTGTAATATAAACAAACCCAAATAGTATTTTAGTGTATATATTCAAATATGTTACTATGTGATGAGTAACTTTTTCTCAACTAAAACCCAGGGGAGATAACCCATCCATTCCAACTAATACCTCAGACACAAGAGACCTGTAAAATAGAAATTAAGCAATTTCAAAAGCACTGTTATATAGCATATAATAAATGTTAGATTATGTGTGACAAAGAAGGTAATATATAGTAATTTTCATGTCAGGTTCAGTAAGGAAAATACAGAGAGTTAAAGATGTGGCAGAGATCCAAAATGAAACAAGAAAAGTGAATTTGTTGCAAGGTAGCACAGTAAACATTATTGACAGTGTAATGCTATGCTGAAAGACACAATGTATTGAGGAGTTGGGAAAACATTATTCCATCCAACAAACTCAGTGCTGTTACCTTCAGGTTGAAAATGCAACTCAACAAGGCAACTCATCTTGCAAAGATGGTGTAAGCAGTGCCTTTCGTTGCAAATATTACTGTTCATATGGAGATACAGTGAGAAAAATCAAAGAGATGGTTTATTAGAACTGAAACTTCAGTCATGAAGGTAAAATTATTACAGTTAATCCAGATAGTAGTAGGTGATCTTGTTTCTGATTGGCTGAGATTTTAACCCTTCTGGAAGCCCTATTGCTTATGTGATTGTGATAAAACTTGGAATTTGGGCATATATCATCCAACTCTTGGACAAGTTTTATAATGAGCAAGACTCACACATATTTTATGACAGTGTGGGCTTGAGACCACTCAGGAGGCCATATTTCTAATCAAATTTTGATAAAACTTGGAATATAGGCTTATGTGATTGAGTTCTCACATAACTTCATTAATTAGTGAGATCCACACATATTAATGAGGTGATCATGCATTTGATTGTACTTGTTACCTCTTGAAAGACCATATTTTTGGTTATGATTTTAAATAAACTGTTTAGCTCAGCTCAGTAAAGTAGAAGTAGGCTATTGTACTTCCCCTGACATGGGCATCAGCATCTGCAAAGATAAAATTATTTACATATGTACACACTCACTGAAGTCAACCATTCTTTCTTTCTAGCTCTGAGGCAACAGTTTTATCAGTGGGTTTCATAGCACATAACCCCAAAGCTGGGAGATGTAGCAGCTAAATCAGTACCAGCATCTACATTAGTTTTACATTCTTGGCAAGTTTTTGCATTTGGCTCAGGTGTTTTGCAAACAATCAATGCTGTTATACCTGGAATCATGAAACTTGGCGAGGAAATCCATTTTGATGAATACTACACTTTCATCACAAATATAGGCCACTGTGACCTATATTTCATGTTTTCTGAACTTGATTAAATTTTGTAGTGATGTTTATTTCTCAAGCTCTGTTCATGACTGGTTATATGTATATCTATTAGTACCACAACCATACCAGAAAGGAAGGTCATTGTGACCTGCATTTCACATTTTACTGGCTTAGGTTTAGTTTTCACATTTAGCTCTTGACCAGCTAGTTTCTTGGTTTCTTGCATTATGTATGTATGCTGCTATTCTCAGATGTATGAAAGTTGGTGAAGGGATGCATCTTGAGGAGTACTACACCCTTATCACAAACATAGGTCACTATGACCTATATTTCATGCTTCTCTGACTTTGGGTAAATTTTGTGTTGTAAGTATATTTGTATAATCTGTTCATGATAGAATCATCAAACTAGATGAGTGCATGTATCTCAGTTTGTACAATAACCATACCATAAATTGATGTTTTTGTGATCAATATTTCATATTTTACTTGTTTGGGTTAAGTTGTGACCAAATAAGTTTCATCATCCTGTATATGTACTGTTATACCTAGATTCATGAAACTTGGCAAGGTAATGCATCTTGAAAAGTACTATTCTCTCATCACAGAAATATGTCACTATGGCCAATAATTAATGCTTCATTGACTTTAGTTAAATATTAGTACCATAGCTTTACCACAAAAAATGTCTGGGATCTACATTTCACATTTAACTGGCTTGGGTTAAGTTTGGTGTGGGGACAGCTCAAACTATTGAGTATTATACTCTCATCACAGAAGTAGATCACTGTAATCCATAGCTCAGGTTTCACTGACTTGGCTTCAGTCTCAAGCTCTGTTTAAGCCAGAATGGAATTACCAGACTAGGTGATTCCTATTTAATTTAGTACTACACACTTACAACAAAAGAAGCTTATTACAACCTACTTTTATCATTTTTCCTGACTAAGTTTTTACATTTGGCTGACATCCACATTGGTGTTTTATGTACTGTATAATGCTACTAGGTCAAGTGGAACCTGTTTATAAGAAAGTTAAGAGGGACAAATCAGATGAAGTGGAATGTTTTTATAACTAAGCTAATCAAATTAGGTCAAGTGGAACCTGTTTATAACAAAACTAAGATGGACAAATCAAATCAGGTCAAGTGGAACCTGGACAAATCACACCAGTTGGTTTGACATCTTGTGCAAAGCAAAGAGGCTGAACTTGTTCAACATTTTATTTTCTGCTTAGACTTGAATGCCGTTGTCTGTTTAATGCAGGTAATGTTTTTCAGTGGTTAGCAAATCTCAGGAAAAAAATCAGATAAATACTATGGAATTGTTAGGGACTACAAAAGGATGCAATAACAGGTGATCAATGACGTGTCAAAATATTCCTAACTGGGATCCATGGATGATGGCCCAGAGTCTTTCCTTCCCCAAGGCACTTGGCCCCAAAGTCATAAAATAAAAAATATTGGAAACTTCACCCTATGACCATATTTACTCTTACTGGGCATGAGAAAACAAATTTATTCATGCAAACTGACAGTGACTGGTGTCCACCCTGCCATGCTTCCACCACTGGACTTAGCCCTTGGGTCATAACATGAAAACTGTAAAATTTACCACCCTATAACCACAACTACACTTCTGGGCATGAAAAGAAAAATGTATACATCAGAGGTTGGCCCCAAGGTCCTGATTCTTACCTTAATAAAGGCTTGACCCCAAGGGCATAGCTTGAAAATTATTAACATCTTTACCCTCTGAGCATGTAATGAAAATAAAGATGCAGATAACAAAATGAAATTGCCCTTTGGCAGCCCTTACCCTCAGGAACCTACCCGAGAGATTCAGACAGAGGGGTGGAGGACAAAAGTGCTGAGATAATATTTTTCGCAAAAATTTGTTGTGTCGTAAAAGTATAAATCTTGGGCTGACTTTTTTTATAAATATTTTCCCTTTTACTGGACAGTAAGTATTCATTAGTGTAGAAAAATTATTGTCGGTTATAAAGTATGTGATAATACCATAGAAAATAAGTGGCAGATTTAGCCTGTGTTTCATTAAATTTACAGTTTCTCCTAAAACTTAGATTTTTCACTATCTTGCATGAAATATGAAATAATCTTGCTGATATTGGGAATGTTAAGAGGAAGAGATAGCAGAAAGTATAAACAAATTAATATCTTAGTTTCAAAATCGCATCTCAAAGTGGTTTTATTTTCATTATTTGTAAAAGGTGTGAGGAATTCATAAGTCTGAAGGAATTCTAAAATGTTCCTACAATGTATAACAACTTCTTTTCAATGGAATTCAGGATATTTTTACTGTACTTGAATCATTGATTAGTATATAATGTCAGGTTGCAAACTTTATCAATTTTGGAAGGATAGTGAAACTTAGGTCATGATATAGATATGTCATAGTTCAAGTGCTTAATTTGTACATGCTGATTCTACTTGCAGTATATGACCCTCCCTACTTAATTGCTGTTCTTCCTGAGTATATAGAAGTGCGATCCATGGAACCACCTTATTTGATACAGAGTTTAAAGAGGTCGGGACAGAAAGCCAGATATATCTGTAGGGGCAGGTATGTAAACAAAGATCTGTACCTAAAGTTGTTGATTTAATGACCGCTTAGTTGAAAATCTCAACATAAGCTCAATGTTAGCTACAGTAACTTGTTAATTCATAGCGAGAATAAGTTGTTAATGCATAGTCGAACAAGTTGTTCATGCATAGTCAGAATAAGTTGTTAATGCACCAGTTTTCACAAGGCCTGATTATTATGCTAGAATGTCTAAATTAACTGAAGAGGTCAGTATCACAATATAGAAATAGATACAATACTTTCTCAAAATGCAGTTCATGGAATTCCCACCCACTCTTCACAGCCAGAATCCCTTGGCACCGATGAGTTTGTGTTAAAAGGCACCACTCAAGAAAGGCCACCCCTCTAACATGAGCAGCAGCCAACAAATTAGTGCACAAATGTAAAATTTACCCCTCACAAGTGGCCGCATTTTATTATTAATATGTGTTCAGAACTAATATTTAATTACAGTAAAGTAAGTAATCCGATTATTTTTCCCGATGTCTGTTTCTGGATGTCAGGTTTTTGTTGAAAGAAGTGTTGGCTAAAGTGCATGAACCACTAAGAGGTTATTATAATATCATTAATGCTGACGTTTGCAGGAAATGGGGTCAGCAGTATTTTGATAAAGCTTTGGGATTCACACAGCGGATTTTTTTTTAATTGACAATTACGACCAGACATAATTGTCAAGATCATAACATGTTCAGATAGAAATGGAGTCAGCAATGTTTTGATACAGCTTTGGGCTTCATACAGCGAATTTTTTTTTTGTCTTAAATTGACGATTACGACTGAAGTAATTGTCAAGATCATAACAAGGTCAGATAGACTAAAAATAGATTTTGTGGATTAACACATGCACACAGAAACAATCAACTTTGAACAAAACAGGGTACCAGATAAAGACCAAAAAATCACATGACAGTACATGCATCACTTCCATTATAACAAGGTTTTTCGTTTACAATAGTTTCATCTGTAAAATTAAATTGCAGTTCTGTACAATTAGCAACATAGGAATAAATCATTAAAAATCTTTAACATGTCATCATGTAAACAAAGAAATAATACTTAGAAGAAAAAGTAAAAGTTATTCGACTTGACGACTATGGGGAGAGTTCACTTGCTGAAAGACTGTGTTGGGAAGACTCAAATAAACAAGATCATTAAAGATAAGGAGAATATTCTGTAGCAGTGGGAAAATGGAGTAAATGGAGTAAATGGAAAGAGAATTAATTTTGATACTAAGCAACATATGTACCAAGATTTAAATAACATTTTTGAATGATTTTGTAATCCACATGCCAACAATATTCCACTCACATTTCATGCCTAAGAATAAGAACTATTAATTTATGTTACCTTGAAATAACTCTGTTTAAAGACAAGAAGAACATTTTAATAATTAATGCTACTTTTAAATGAAGATATTAACTGCTTTAAGTTATATGTAGCTTTCCTACATATACAAACACATCTCACAAATATAATCCCCCTCTGGAAAGGTGACCCGTTTTATAAGGCCACTTTCCCGGTGCAGAAGACATGGCCATATACGAGGGGGACCACTGTAAATGAAGTAGACCATATTTAAATTAATACCCACACTTTTAATGCTGTTCATGGAATTCATATAAATGCAGTACACCATATTTAAACTAATACCAACATTCTTAATGATGTTCATGGAAGTGACATAAATGCAGTATGCCACATTTAAACTAATACCCACACTGTTCATGAAAGCCATACAAATGTGTTTCATTATGGCATATTCAAAACTAATACCCACACTGACAGCTTAACAAATTATCATTAGGAGTAAATTTTGTGAGGTTAAAACTTGTAATAATCACACACCTGTGATACTATAACAATGTCCTTATTATGTGTACATAATTACTAGGTGAGTTAGCTCCCTTAGTGTTGGAAGTTCTTTACATAAAGAATTAAATATCTGTAAAATTCATTTCTGAAACTGATCAACTTCCCTGTAAAGAAGTAGAGGTAAGCTATTGTAATATATATATATATATATATATATATATATATATATATATAATGAGGATTGTTAGGTATTTATTGATGTGTAAATTTTACCTACTCACTCACAAAATAAAGGGAGGGATTTTATATTAACTTTGTGAGTGATTAGGTTACAATCTACACATCGATAAATACTCAACTATATCATTTAATCCTTATAGTTCCAATTTACTTCCTTACTGTCACCATATCAGCAGATTTCATCAACAAAGTATTCACTTTAAGGTATCTTGAATTTTTCTTTCATTAGCCTCTTCACTGCGACAGACTACATAACTCCATCTTTGCTAGCTAAAAGTCGTCAATTCTTTATATAGTAATATATTGTAGTGTCGGAGTAGGTTATGTGAATGATCTAAGGAGCTTGTTATGATCATCTTTGTAATAAAAAAACATTGGTTGATGTTGTTTAAACCAGGCTATTCCTTTTTGTTGTATGTTATGCTTGCATATGGCTTGTGTTATTATAGCATTTGTTGTTCTTGCTTTCTTTGCATTTCAATATTTCAAGAGCAAAATCGTGTCCATTTTTAGTGAGCTCCCATGCTCACCATATGACCCTGCAGTGCACAAATGACTGCAATTACATTGTTTTAACTTCACCTGTGGAATTACATTATTTTATCTTCTAATGTGCAATCTTAATTGAAAGACTGCAAAGTTTGCTCAAAAATCACAGAGGTGGTTGGTGGTGCATCTTGTTGTTATTATGGTGTAAGGTATTGATGTAGATGAAGCTTCACATAAAATTACCTGGAAATGGAAAAAAGGTAGTCAGCAGAATTTACTGATGTATAAAAATATTCTTGATCTGTATCACCTGATTGTTTATATCCAATCAGATTGCAGAATGTTTGATTGATTCATAACAATTGGATATATATATATATATATATATATATATATATATATATATATAAAACCCATACTAAATGTGGGGGGCCCCGAGTGGCCGAGTGGTCTAAAGCGCTTTCCGTTACGGATCACTGCCATCTCACCTCTGTCTGCGTGGGTTCGAGTCTAGGATTCGGCAAATGTGGATATGTGCGAAAGCTTGCCAGTAGCTTCTCGTGGGTCGGTGGTTCTTTCCGGGGATTTCCTGGTTTCTTCCTCCACCATTAATACTGGCCGCCATGTATAGCCTATCGTGTGCTGAAAAATGGCGTTAAGCCCCAAAATGACAACAACAACAACAACAACATACTAAATGTAGATGTCAACCATTCTTTCTTCCTAGGCCCCTGACAATAGTGTGAAGTATGCATGAACTAAGGACTGATTGCTGTCATTGTGCAACTTTCACCCAGTAAAGTCTTGGAAGACACTGATAATAATTTTTCAAGCAGATTGTATGGACAGAGAATTTAGTAAAAGTACTACAAAAAGCAACATTAATCTGTTTCATATCAACTAATTACCACTACTTTGTTATAACAGAAAAGAAAGTTATTTTATATGTCACAATAGGAAGGTAGATAAGGTAGGTTAGTGGATAGGTGTGTAGTTAGATAGTTGGTTTTACAATGTTTTAGTGCAATACTTGCTATAAAGTGCCAATTAAAAGTTCAGATGTCATATTTTAAGATGATTAATGTTCAAATGTAAATATAAAATATTAATATTAGCCAGGAAAGTGGCCAAGATCACTTTATTCTGAATTTACTTTCTACTTCACATCGTTTACAATGGCTACTGGAGACTAGCGACATTAAATTGAGCTATGTAATCAATGATCACATTCTAGTTTAGTAGTCAATGATCACACTCTAGTTTAGTAATCAATTATTGCAGTCTTGTTTAGTAATCAATGATCACACTCAAGTTTAGTAATTAATGATTGCCCTCTAGCTTAATAATCAGTGATCGTTCTCTAGTATAGTAATCAATGATCACACCCTAGTTTAGTAATCAATGATCACACTCTAGTTTAATGCAGCGGTTATGGTAACAAAGCATCAGACATGCTGTGGTTAAAATGTGAGGCATTTGTTTTAACATGTTTGAATCCATCTAATTGCAGACTTTAAACAAGTACTATCTGCAAAGAGCATTAAACAAGGAAGAAAAAGAATCTTTAATTGATTGCTTTGTCTTTTTATATTGCTTGTCAGTTTGGAAACACTTAATTCAAAGCACTGTTTGATTTAATACTGTTTTGGCATTTAGACCTTCAACAGACAAATAATATAAATATTAAATTAGAAACATAAAGTCATGTAAGATTTATAGTGATGGAGTGATGTGCAAGAGACCTTCATTTTATGGCTCTACTAGACATAGATCAGAATAGCTTTAGGGATGGCCTCTTGTCTTTCGTATACCATCTGTCCATCTTTTAGTGCCAGTTTTTATTGTTGATCCTAAAATACTTGGAGGATTGCTATGAAACTTTACAGACTGGTTCTAAGAGACAAAAATTCATTTTGACCTGGGCTTTTCAGCACGAGACTTTTTGTTTTGTATGGCTGGTTCTAATGAAAATGGTTCCGAATGGACATTCAATTTGGCCACCACAGTAGGCATTTTTAAATCTTGTTATGGTCGCTGCTTCTACTGAGCAGGTGCTCATACCAACATGGGGTTTGAACTGAAAGGCTTCTTATGGTGTCTAGTTGGTCCTAAACGAAATTGTTTGCCAGTATGGCTGCCATGGCAGCCATCTTGAAACTTTGATTGCTTCACCTCCTGAATGAAAAGTCATATTGGCATGTGACTTTCACCAGAAGACTCTCATGATGTCAAGATGGTCCTAAACAAAAATGGTACCACTTAGTAGCCATCTTAAAAATCTTGTTATTATTGTTCCATCAGAATGGATGGTCTTATCAGCATGAGGTTTTCACTCAGTGACATCTTATGATATCTACTCCTAAATGGGAAGGCACGTTGACATGCTATATTCACCAGAAGACCTCCTAAGATGTCTAGTTGGTCCATAATCTACAATGATGTAACACTTAGTCAAGTCTCAATATCATGCTGTCATATAATATATTACATTTAGGTTACAGGTGTCATAGCATTGAGATAACGTCTAGTCATTTACAGTGGTGTCAAAAGTGTCATGTCAGTGTTATTTGTCTTAGTGACATAACACTTGATGAAGGCATTATCATATTGTTGTGCAGTCAGTGTTGTAATGTCATACATAGACAACAGTTAATCAAGTCAATGTCTTAATTTTTATACAGAGACATGACACCATGTCATAGTCTCATATAGTGACATAACACCTAGTCAAGACATTGTCATAATCTAATTCAGTGAAAAAAGCACCTAGTGAAGTCACAATGTCATCATATCATACAGTAGCATACAGTAGCATAACACCTAGTCAAGTCAGCGCCATACTGTGATTCAGTGATGTAACATCTAGTGAAGTCAGTATCATAACATCATCCATTGACATAACACCTAGCAAAGTCGCATATTATCACTGAATCTCAGACTTGATTCTTTGTAGCAGCATGAACTCAGAATTGTCAAACATGAAATTCATCAGATTTACTAAATATTACAATATGACACTAACTGCCTCAGCTTATGGTTTACATTAATACAAAATGTCACTAGCTGACTAAACTCATGGCACTTTATTACAATATACCACTAACTGCCTGAGCTCATGGGTTATATTAATAGTGTGCCACTAACTGCCTGAGCTCATGGGTTATATTATTAGTGTGCCACTAACCGCCTGAGTTCATGGCTTATATTAATAGTGTGCCACTAACTGCCTGAGCTCATGGCTTATATTAATAGTGTGCCACTAACTGCCTGAGCTAATGGGTTATATTAATATAGTCTGCCACTAACTGCCTGAGCTCATGGGTTTTATTAACACAATAAGCTCATGGCTTATATGAATACAGCATACCACTAACTGCCTGAGCACATGGTTTATATTAATACAGTCTGTCACTAACTGCCTGAGCTCATGGCTTATATTAATACAGTGTGCTCATAACTGCCTGAGTTCATGCCTTATAATAATACAGAGTGCCACTAACTGCCTGAGTGCATGGCTTTTATTAATACAGTGTGCCTCTAACTGCCTGAGCTCACAGTTTACATTAATAGTGTGCCACTAACTGTCTGAGTTCATGGCCTTTATTAATACAGTGTGCCACTAACTGTCTGAGTTAATGGCTTATATTAATACAGTGTGCCAATGACTGCCTGAGCTCATGGTTTACATTAATAGTGTGCCACTGACTGCCTGATTTCATGCCTTATATTAATACAATGTGCCACTGACTGCCTGAGTTCATGGCTTATATTAAAACAGTGTGCCACTGGCTGCCTGAGTTCATGCTTATATTAATAGTGTGCCACTAACTGCCTGATTTCATGCCTTATATTAATACAGTGTGCCACTGACTGCCTGAGTTCATGGCTTATATTAATACAGTGTGCCACTAACTTTCTGAGTTCATGGCTTATATTTAAACAGTGTGCCACTGACTGCCTGAGTTCATGGCTTATATTAATACAGTCTGCGATTAACTGCCTGAGCTCATGCCTTATATTAATACAGCATGCCACTAACTGCCTGAGTTCATGGCTTATATTAATACAGTGTGCCACTGACTGCCTGAGTTCATGCCTTATATTAATACAGTGTGCCACTGACTGCCTGAGTTCATGCCTTATAATAATACAGTGTGCCACTGACTGCCTGAGTTCATGCCTTATAATAATACAGTGTGCCACTGACTGCCTGAGTTCATGCCTTATAATAATACAGTGTGCCACTGACTGGCTGAGTTCATGCCTTATAATAATACAGTGTGCCACTGACTGCCTGAGTTCATGCCTTATAATAATACAGAGTGCCACTAACTGCCTGAGCTCATGGCTTTTATTAATACAGCGTGCCACTGACTGCCTGAGCTCATGGCTTATGTTAATACAGTGTGCCACAAACTGACTGAATTTATAGTATATTATTACAATATATGTCAGAGATATGCATACCAACTAGCCAGGGATTCATGAATGACCTGACAGTCACCACTGACACACATGTCCTGGCAAAATGGGTGTTGACAACACTGGAGGAGACTGTATCATGGGCCCATATGAAGTTTAAGCCAAGGAAGTCCAGGAGCTTGCTGTTGAGAAATGGTCAGGTTTTTTCCACGTTTATAATGAAGATCCAAGAGGTCCCATCTATCCTGAATATTCCTATCAACTGCCTTAGCAAATGGTTTGATGTGATGCTGAGAGACACAAACAGTAGAATAAGGTAGAAGAAGGGATGCAGAAGATTAGTAGATCAGGACTTTCTAGGAAATTCAAGGCATGAATGTACCAGAACGGACTACTGCCTAGACTGGTTTGGCAATTGAAACTATATGAGGTAGCAATGAAAGCTGTAGAGAGCTTAGAGAGAACAGTCAGCAAGTACCTATGCAGATGGCTTTTATTCCCATCATCATTCACATGAGCTGGCTCTACACCAGGTCAAGAAGGCCCCACCTACCAGTGACATCAGTGTTGGAGAGTGCAAGATGGCCAAAGCAAGGGTACTTATGATGCTGAGGCACTTGCAGGACAAGAAGATCGCTGCTGTAGGCACTGAAGCCAGAACCATGCAGTTGAATCGGCAGAAGACTCCAGTAAAAGGATATAGTGGGGATACCTATTCTGGAAGACAAGGATTGGAAGCAGGTTATACCCAGTATAGGAAGGAAGCTGACCCAGAAACAAGAAAGAAGCTGAGCCAGATACAAGATGAGCTATGGAAAGTGGAGGATGAGAATGAACAATTAAATGTTATCCGACTGGGAAGCAGTGGAGCAGAGATAAAGCCTTTGTGGATACAGTTCCTGCATAGATCAGTGTATGATCTTTTGCCACCTCCAAACAAACTGCACAGATGGGGCCTCATTGAGAATCCTGTGTGTCCTCTCTGTGGTCAAAGATGCAACCTTAAGAGTACATCCTGTCAGAAGTCAGACTTTACTAATACAAGGCTTTTACAGATGGAGACGTGAAAGGATCCTCTGTGAGCTAGCAGATATCTTGGAGAAGGAGAGAAAGAAGAAAAGACCAGCACAAATCACCAGACCAGGAGTTATGTACTTTGTCAGTGAGGAAGAAAACAGTAGTGTATCTCCAAGAGGAGGGAGTCCTCAATGAATCAGCAAGTTGAGACATGCGTATGGATCTTGGGAACAAATTGGTATTCCCAGAAATTGTCCAGTTATCTCTACATTGAGATGTAATGATTGGGTCAGAGTCTAGGATGAAGCTGGTGGCCATTGAGTTGACTATACCTTGAGAGGAGAGGTGTGATGAGGCTCAATGAAAGAATGTTGACCAAGAATACAGAGCTGATGGAGACATGCAAGAGCTGGGGGAGGAATACATGTTTGTTCCCAACAGAAGTGTGAAGTAGAGCATTTCGTGCTCAATCAGTCTGGAAGATGCTCAGTGATCTTGGGATAACAGGGAAAAAACACAAAGTGGTGGTTTAAGCATTGGGCAAAACTGCTGAAAGAGCATCCAGTGGTTATGGATGAAGCATGAAGACAAGAGCTGGCTGCCTATCACAACAGGTAGTGACTGATCAGCACCCAGTGGTAAATGCCCCTGGTCCTGGCAAATAATATTGGTGGTTACACTGTATTATGTATCACTAGTTCACTAGCTATTTGAACTCCTGGCATATATTAATACAATGTACCACAATGTGCCACTAACTGTCTAAACTCCTGACATATATTAATAAAATATGCCACTAGCTGCCTAAGCTCATGACTTATATTAATACAATGTGCTATAAACTGTCTGATCTTAAATGTCATATATTAACACAATTATGCCATTAACTGTCTGAACTCATGGCACATATTAGTCAACTCATTTCATTCATTTCTTTTCTCAGGAACACTTATGTAAAATCATCTCCAACTACGAAAAATATTTAGGCCATCATTATTACAGCCACACATAGTACTGCATAACCTGACTTACTGTCCACACATAGTACTGCATAACCTGACTTCCTGTCAAAATGTAGCATTGAATAATCTTACATTCTGTGCACACATAACATGCATAATGCATAATCTGACTTTCTGTCCACATATAACACTGCATAACCTGACTTCCTGTCCACACATAGCACTGCATAATCTGACATCTTGTCCACACCAGCAATACATTTTTGCATACTATTATATCATAGTTACTTTCAAGGAAAAGAAAGTAATAAAAATGGAAAAATATCATTTTTGATTTTATAGTCTTAAGTATTTTTAACTTATAGTTGTTTCACCAAAATCCAATTCAAAAGATTACATAAAATTCCATTTAGAAAGTTTTCATTGTCCTCATGGTGTCTATTACCACTTCATTTTCCACCTTTGGTATTATCACATTTTCCTGGATGTAACTACTACATGTAGTGACTTTTCATCAGAATCTTTATAAGTGGACATTTTCATGAAAGAACAAATGAATGTGTTTTTCTACAAAATAAGGTTGGTGTAGAGATATATTGCAGATGTTCACAGAATTTTAAGTAGTTTATACATTTTAGGTGTCAATATTCATGAAGCAGACATGTCAGAAAAGGCTTTTGTAGACACTTGTGCACATTTGTCAGACAAACTACAAACAGTGTAACTAACCTTAAAAGAGTCAGTTAAGACATAGCTGGATATTAGAATTGTCAAATATAATCTTGGAGACATAGACATGATGGGACATAGCATTATGAAACATAAGCATGGAGACATAGACATAGTGGGATATTAGAATTGTCAAATTGTCAAATATAATCTTGGAGACATAGACATGATGGGACATAAGCATTATGAAACATAAGCATGGAGACATAGACATAGTGGGATACTAGAATTGTCAAATATAATCCTGGAGACATAGACATGATGGGACATAAGCACTGTGAAACATAAGCATGGAGACATAGGCATAGTGGGATATTAGAAAAGCCAAATATAGTCTTGGAGATATAGACATGATGGGACATAAGCATTATGAAACATAAGCATGGAGACATAGGTATTGTGGGATATTAGCTTTGTGAAACATAAGCATGGAGACAGATATGATGGGGTATTAGCATTGTCAAACAGATGCAATATGTGACAAAAGGATTTCGAACCAGGAGATTTACAAATTGCGATAGGTGGATTGGTTTCTAAACCAGGACACTTTTTGTATTGGCATATATAACTATAAGTTGAGTCAAACTGCCAACAACAAACATTCTGATCTGCCATAGCATAATGCATATTGTTTGTTCTACTAATTATTCTTATCCAACTGCACAGACCCAGACCTACTGGCGCATAATGTGACAGCAGATCAGGGTCTGTGCAGTTTGCACTTGGACTTGACTTATTAATGAGTATATATGGTACTTTCTCACTGTCTTCTGTTTTCCAGTAATGTCTCACTTTGTTGTAGATGATGGCATTAAAGTAAAAATGTTTCACTTTGTCATAGATGATGGCATTAAGGTAAGAATGTCTCACTTTGTCATAGATGATGACATTAAGGTAAGAATGTCTCACTTTGTTGTCATAGATGATAGCATTAGGGTAAGAGTGTCTCACTTTGTCATAGTGATGGCATTAAGGTAAGAATGTCTCACTTTGTCAAACATGAAGGCATTAAGATAAGAATGTCTCACTTTGTCATAGATGATGGCATTAAGGTAAGACTGGGTACTACTCTTGTCATAGTAGCTTCACATTGCACAAATATGCCTCTCCCTTCTTCATATATGTATTTCCATTTTATGCCCCACTCTAGTCCTCCAATGTAAGACGTTGACACTGATAGTTATGTTTTGGGGGTCCCAAAACATAAATATCAGGGTCGATGTCTTACATCTTACATTATAGGACTGTTCCCATTCCTGACAGTACCAGACCTGCTAACCCTTACGATTTTGCCATAAGTCTTATGAAAATTACCTTTAAAATACGGACTTATGGCATAAAAACAGAAACTACAGAAAAATGATTGTTGCCGAAAAATCCGGAAAATTTGTTCATCCATGTTTGATTTGGATCTGGGTTTCATATTACAGTTAGTGAAATTAGACAGGGAACAAGACTAACTTTACAGCAGCACCTCAGATGCTTTAAACTGCACCTATTTGTTTATGCGAAGCATCTGCATGATCAAACTGTTGATTATAGAATTTTTTTAAATGGCGTCTAGCAAGAGATGCATGTTTAGGTATCACGGTACCAATTGTTTTTCCATAGACCCTAATGCTAATTGAGCATGCATGTCACACACTTTTCTAGAGAGCAGTGTTAGATTGTCAATTTGACAATGACAGAACCAGGTACTCCATTGCATTTAAGAGAGATAACTCTGCTGGAACTAGACAGGGGAATGAGTTATCTAGTCACAACAGACACATTTTCAGTCATGTGTACCACATTTTCAAAACATCATAAAAAATACAAAATATGATCTAGATAGGAATTAACATAATCTCACATGTTGCCAAGAGGATCAACGTTTTTTTAAGCCTAACAGAAAGTACAACTCTTACATAATGCACCAATCATAGCTAGTGTTGTTTATTTCTGAATACAATATTCCCTACATCTTAGGCTCCACCCACCTGGACTTGCACAAGTGGTACCGTTATACCTAAAGCAAACCTTAATTTTTCCAATAATCTGTGAAATAGTTCAGGACTGTATAAGTAACTAATGTACTTAGTCTCGCTTGTCAAAAATAATTTTATGAGGTACTATGCTATGTCTTATATGAATGTTTATAGAAATGTCATTGAGCTGTTTGAACTCTTTTGCTTCACTAGAAAAATCATCTTTTGAAATAAAATGAATTCTTTTACCTATGAGTTGTGTCTTATTCATATCAGTGCTTATCTAACTTCACTTTGGCGATATGGGATAAATCACATTGTGTCATATTAATGTAATAGCAAGGTCAAAGGTCAATGCTCTAGTTAGTATGTACCTGTTCTACTCTTAAAAGGACATTTTGATCTAAAATAAAGGACTTTATATTTGTTTCATAAACACAGAACTTAACATCAGGGACAGGTGGACATGACCCAATCTTAAAAGAGAGTCTAGGCTATCAACACCTTTCACTGCCTCTAAATGAATGAGGCCAATTACCCCAGTCCTTTCACACAGTTCAGCCTCCCCATCCCTTCTGTAACATAAACATCAAACTTTCCTCCCTTAAATAGTGAATAATATTCATGTAATGAGCAACTCTGTGATCATACCTTGTACAATACAACTTAATAATTTTGGGGAATCAAGAACAGGAAAATGCCAAGAAAAACTAATAAGTCTAGCAATTCCAAGGGAGTTAAAAGCAGGAGGACAGTGTGTTTCCAAAAGGGACATGTACCTTACAACAAAGGAATCACATATGAAAACAACAATGAACAGAAAACAGAGAATAGAAAGTTTATTAGACTTACATTGGATCAGTATGTGGAGACTGTACCAAAGCAAAACAATGCAAATCTATTGGCACAGGTACTGCTATGCCCCCTACCAGCATCAAAACTTCAGGTGGAACAGTGTGCATATCTATCTGAAATAAAAGGGTTAATAATTTAAAGCATACAAACACATGCAATTTGTATTGGTCCTACACATTAAGTTAATATTAAATGGCTTCAATTAAACCGGTGAAAGAAATAATTTAAAAAACAAAACAAACAAACAGTAAGCTTTGCTCTGACAAATTATGAAAGCAATTTTACTGTAATTTGCATAATTAATTAGTGATACTGTAATACTGTATTATTAATCTTCTCATTATTGACAGAAAAAGTACTGAAAATGTAACTTTTTATTTCTTGAAAAGATATGTTCTATGAAGGGAGATAACTGAGTGAGATACCTATGCATGTGTAGTAATTTTCTTTCCATGTCTTAATTCTCCATGTAATACAAGTCAGTTCACATAAAAGTGATTTAAGTTATATGCATTAAATCAAAGAAAAATACAATATCAGAATGAGAGTGCTTACATAATCAGAGATCTATACATTTATCTTTATATAAGTATAGCAGAGAGCCTGAGGGTAGTTATTTTTTAATTTTTTGTCAGAAATGAGGAGTCATCCACTAATCGTATCATGAATGTGCACCGGAATGAAGTAATGCGGAACACCGTCTTCCTGGGAACATGTGCAAATATCCCCAAAGTGTTTGGTGTTTTTGCAATGGTACCAACAATCAGAGGAACAATGGGGCCTTGGTTGGAGGGAACAGGCAATATGTAACAGATGTATTTATAAATCAGAAATGTTCAACCTCTATGAAGAAATTTGTAATCAAAATCCTGGATGCAAAGCAGCCAATATAAATAGAGCGCTACAAGTGGGGCTGACTCAAGTGTCCATGGGAAATGCTGGCCTAAGAAAATTACTCTTGTCTGCCAGTATTCCTGCCCCTTCCACAAAGGGGATGCAAAAGGTTTCAAACAAAATTTGTAAAGAGATCATACAAGAAAATATTTTGGATATGAGAAAAAAGAAAAGGGGAAAGGAAGACCATATATATAATAAATTACCAAAGATCACTTAATTCAGCATTTCCTATATGACACAAAGTGGTCTGCAACAACCGGAACACCTTCCTTCATCCCTACAGTGTTCTCTATCTTGGTTTATTGCATGTTGTTCTAGAACTAGATGTTTACTATTTATACATGATTTATTATGACATATATGTGAAATATCTAATAGGTGACCATAATCATCCATACATGGTATATTGTGTTTAAATAAATTATTTTGTCGCATGTATGACAATCTATGAGCAGACTCCACTGATACTAAGCCATCTGGCCATACAACTCTCTGTCTGCCATAGCCATCTTTATCAAATGCCCCCTCCAAAGCCAGCATGTGGTTTTTTTCTGAAGATTTTATACATTTTCTATGTAAAAGTCGGTCAATATTAGACCAAAACTTTTCAATATCCATTGTTTTACCAAATGACACTATGACAGTTTAAAAATGGCGCCTAAGTATGCTTGTTACTATGGACGCACTGTGAAGCTGGTATTACCTTTAGGTATCATGGTACCAATTGTTTTTCCATAGACCTTAATGCTAATGCTTGGGGAAATAAATATATTTTCTATCCTAATTGAGCATGCATGTCACACACTTTTCTAGAGAGCAGTGTTAGATTGTCAATTTGACAATGACAGAACCAGGTACTCCATTGCATTTAAGAGAGATAACTCTGCTGGAACTAGACAGGGGTATGAGTTATCTAGTCACAACAGACACATTTTCATTCATGTGTACCACATTTTCAAAACATCATAAAAAATACAAAATATGATCTAGACAGGAATTAACATAATCTCACATGTTGCCAAGAGGCTCAACTTTTTTTTAAGCCTAACAGAAAGTACAACTCTTACATAATGCACCAATCACAGCTAGTGTTGTTTATTTCTGAATACAATGTTCCCTACACATTAGGCTCCACCCACCTGGACTTGCGCAATTGGTACTGTTATACCTTTAAGATGAAAGGGAAAATAAGCCTCTTGAAAAGTGTTAACAATCAACACCAAAAAATAAAAGGGAATATTCAGATTCTTGTGAATAAAACCTGGAAGGGACACAATTACATTTATTGGACATCACGTGCCAATTTGAGTATGACTTGTGGCGGGAGATATGATTGCTGTCCTTATGTTAAATGGAAGAAGATAAGAATTACATTAGGTTGAGAGATAGCAACAAGCCATTGAGCTGCATAGGGTTTGGAACTTGAGTTTGTGCAACTGTACTAGTGGTAAATAAAGTCTACGCGTACTTCAACTTTTCAGTTGAACATAATGTTTATTTTTGCTGCATGTTTCAAATACCGAACTTTCGGTTACATTTTTAAGCTTTACAAAAGCAGTTTGATATTTTTTTAACACCTTACAAAAAACAGGTCAAACTTACAGAAAAAAATCAGCTGCCTTACTGAGACGGACTCATCAGGGTTAGCAGGTCTGCAGTACTTCACTTCCAACATAATGGATAATTGCTGTAACAGTGGCTTAGAGATTTAAGTAATTTTCTCAGGTTGCAATCTCTATATCATGCTTACCTGATTTCAGTTAAATTGTGTTTTAAGTTTCTTTCTCAAGCTCTGTTCATCCTAAAATGTCAAAAAACAAATTAAAAGTTTTGACTTTTGACTGTATCCTTGACAGTTTAATGAGTTCAACCTTTATAATGGGATATAATTTCCACAATGTATGTTTTGAATGAAAGATCTTTAAGCTGTTTTGTAAACTATTGGTTTAGTTTCATCCTAAGCTTTACTGTTTCAGGATACAGACCTGTCATCAAAAATCAAAGAATCATTGGTGTTAGAGGTATCAGATGATGATGAGTTTGATGAGGAAAAGTGTAGTGATTTTATTGGATCTGATGCTCATAAAAAATAAGTACATGTCAACTGGTTAAATTTATATTCAGGAAATAATTTTGTCTTTTATTCTGTAATGTGATTACCACATGTAAATGTCATTATAGGTATTTAATACACCCTGTTCCCAAAAGTAGGTCAGTGCGACCTATATTTCATGCTTTATTAACAAGTTCTTTGTGTTTATGATCACATTGATTTTTCCATGTTAGACCTATGTACATCCTACCCTTAGCATTTTGTAGTGGGAATAAATATGTTTATTCAGTGGTTGTACATTGTAAATTGTGATAGTTACCATCAGCAGGTCCATTGTATTTTGTAGGTGAGAATGATTATAGAAATTAGGTGAGTCAATTACATGCTGCATGTGTTTCATGTGGTGCCTCAATTTTAGTAGTTAATCAAGGAAACTATGGATGTATGAACTTCAGACTGCTAGCTATCACTCTAAGGTTACTCAAAAAAATGAAACAAAATCCATTTCTAGTCATATTTTTTTTATTCTTTAATTTTAGGGGATTTTTATTTTGCACAGAAGACATTATGAAATTAGTTGCACTGTTTGTGTCCTTCACAAATTGTCTCAAAATTAACATGTCTCTTCCTAATAGGTTTACAAAAATCATAAATAATATTTTGTAATTTTTGAGCACATTGCAAGATAAATTATTATGTAATTACTATATATATAAACTGTAAATATGTATAAAATTATTGGAATTTATATAATGTTAGGTCATTGTAGTTTACAACAAGAGAAAGCAAACTGCACCAAATCATACATGAAATCCAGAAGTTTCTAAGGTGCTGGGAATGCACTTATTCAAAGAAAAGGTGCAAATTGTGTCAGAATATATGGGCTTTTAACTGGAATGATTTTCTGTTCAAAAGCATGCAGGAAAAGCCTAGTTCTATTTTAAGCTGTATTCCCATGCAAAAAAAGAAAAAATTTGAGATAATTTTGTGTGTATTGATTTTGTAGCTTCCCAAATGAACAGAAGAGTCAGAAAAGGTGGGGAATCTGGCTGGGAACAAAAGCATTGGACAGACGAAGAGTCAGAAAAGAGGGGGAATCTGGCTGGGACCAAAAGCATTGGACAGACGAAGAGTCAGAAAAGGGGGGGAATCTGGCTGGGGCCAAAAGCATTGGACAGACGAAGAGTCAGAAAAGAGGGGGAATCTGGCTGGGACCAAAAGCATTGGACAGACAGTCCAGCATTTTAAGAATGTGGGTTGTTTCCCAGTACATATTTCATCATAGACTCATAACATGATGTCAGTCATCCAGTGAAAAGGATATTGTAGCTCCCATGTTATTGTACAAAGCCATCCCATTATTAACCTGAGGGGTGTCAAAGTAATGTGTAGAGAGCCAACTCATAATCAACATGAGGGGTGTCAAAGCAAAGTGTTAAGAGCACTTGTTGTCATCATTTAAGTATCACAGAAGACAGTTTGTGCTCAACTTAATTCCTGATCTACCTATATATGTGTAGTAGCCCCTATCAAATTCCAAAAGAATCATCAGAACACAGAGCATGTGCATTTAGCAAGTTAGAGAATGCAATTCTCAGATCAAAACAACTGTGTCAATGTATGCAAATACTATTTTAAGGCAACAATACGAGGACTTAATTCCCAAACATTATGCAAGCCAAACTGGTTAATCTGGGTTGAATTTGGTGATCAAACTAATATTTTGTGTTTCCAGGAAAGAACATGCATAATATTAGTTAAAATCAGTTTTGGCAATGAAATATAATTTTGTTTAACATCTTGCTAGACTTGTGTGACATGGGAATCAGTTATAGAATAGTGGCAACTGTACAGTATGTCAGTTTGACAGCATACTCAATGCAGCAAAGTGTAAAAGATATATTGTACATTTTCAAAACATTCAAATTACAGTTAAACCTGTCTTGAAAGACCATCTGTGTTAAAAGACCAGGTTCTCACAGCACAGATTGATTGATTATATAGTGTTATGGCATTTCATTAGAGACCACCTGCCTTGACAGACCATAATTTGCTTGACAGAATGGTGGTGTGTTACGACAGGTTTCACTGTATTATTAATCTTTTTCTTCTTGTTAATACCAAAGCCTTCTATATCTGCATGTGTCTAGTCACCAGTAAATATTAATATGTCTTTGTGCTATGAAATATATTAATCACATTCCTGAGACATCCTGTTTGTATTATTTTGTACAGCACATTATGAACATTTCGAACTTGATGATGTTTTCATGATCTACCAATTAATGTTTAGAATTTTTCGGTTGATGCTGTCATGATCTACCAATTAATGTTTAGAATTTTTCGGTTGATGCTGTCATGATCTACCAATTAATGTTTAGAATTTTTCAGAGGAGCATGAAACAATCACTTTATTGAATAATCTTCTTTGAGTATTATTATGTTCTCCAGGATGAGTTCTAATAATAGCAAAGCAAAGTAATTTTAAGATGTAATTGACTGCAGTTATTTAATTTCATTTGACCTACTCAAAGTCTTTCACTGATTAGAAGAGAAATAAAGTTTTATGTTATTTGTTCTATCACAAAATAATAGATAGCAAATTGATTTCAAAGGAGAAAAAAATTGCATTAACAGATAATGATATGTTGCTTCTTTGGACAAAAGGAAAAAGGTGCCTAGATGCCTTCTGGAATTTCAAACAGCTGTTATTGCCTTCTAGTTCTGTTCAGGCTTTATGTTAACCCAGGACATCAAGTTGTTAATGTTGTTGTCTGTTCTCCAGTTATTGTTATCACTGATCACAACCCTCTTACTTTTTATTAATGAAATGAGGAACAAAAATCAGAGATTGTTGAAATGGAGTTTGATGTTGCAGAATTACAACATTGACATTAGGCACATCAAGGAAAAGGCAGTTGATTCCAGATGCACTTTCACATATATATAAGTATGTTATTGCTTTATGTATAATATTTCTATGTAACTTTATATATATATATATATATATATATATATATATATATATATATATATATATATTAGAAAGCTTTATTGTATAAATGTTTCTTCTTGTTTATGAGGTGATGTGTTACATATATTGAATTTGTGTGCTTGACCTTTGCCCGTGATTGAGGGTAGAGTAGGTATGGCCTACATGACTTTTATCATTTTTTAAAAAATTGTTTACCTGCATTTGAGTTTAAGGTCTAGCCTTTTTACAGACTTAGAATGCTTTGGAATATAACCTTTGACCCACATCCTGGTGATTTTATTGTGTCTTAGGTTTTTATACACAACATAATAAATGTATTTTTTATGTTAATAAATGTGTTGGTTTTGCTCCTTTCTGTTACTTAGTTTAAGACCTAGGTTCATAACAGTATATTATTGTGTGTGTATCTATTTCATCCCTCTTTTTTTGCACCTACCACCCCACCCCACCCCTTGGGTAAAAGTATGTATGTCTATCCTTTTCATGGAATGGGAAGGGTGTGTTTGGATTATTCGGGCGCGTTTTGCTGGTGGTGGACTGTATCTATCATGTGTCGGGATAGTAAAAAAAAAATGTATGTGCCGGATTGTATGTTATGTGTTGTGTAGTAATCAAAAGCGGGTACTAGATTGTAGGAGTTTGTGTTTGAATTGCAGATACAAATTTTAACATTACATTTTCCATGGTCATGATAAACTGTTGGCACTATTTTAACCTTCACCGTTTTAACCTTATATCTTCCCTTGCCCCTATAACAGTATAAACACTTTTGTTCATATCATACATCAGTCCATTTTAACATATAATTACCTGTTGTCCACCAAGTGACCGTATCATATTAAGCTAAAGGCACCTATATAATTATCATATGTCCCCCAATCTCCACATACAGCTACTCAAGTGCCATGATGACAGTTGCAATTTTGAGCACGTTTCTTGGCAGCAAAGTTACGACATTGGGAAAAACAATTTTGAACTCTGGCTTGGTCATGACCTTGGTCACCACTGTGGTTGTTCCCAGATTGCTATTAATGACCATTTGCTGCATTTGTTTCCATAAGTAATCTCTGTGTTTCCATCGTGTGTATACAGTTACGGATAAATAAATTGTACTAGTCGCTGTACAAATCATCGATCAGTTCTCACATCAATACTTGATATGTATTTGAATCCATGATGCTGTGGACAAGTAATGGCTGATGGGTTCCCATGGCTTCATTGATCACCACTAGGTATGTGTTCCCAGGGCATAAAGAACCCACGAGTGTTTCCAATCAATCCACCAGTGCGACTGTGGAGTAGTGTGCATGTGGTGCCAGGGTTGTTGGGCGCCATCTGGCCATCAAAATTCCTCAGGTTTTTCTGTTCGCAGTTGGGGTGAGACGAAGGTGCATCCACTCTTCTTCGGGGAAATCCTTGGGTTCCCTGGTCATGCCAGGATCAGGATGAAGCTGGGCGCGATATTGTTGAATGCTTTCTAAAAATCCTTTATACCCGTCAGATTTTATGTCCACTGTCAAGCCCATAAACCAATCTTTGGGGCTGTTTACGTCTTCTTTTCTCATATTCTTCCATGGTACATACATACATACATATATATATATATATATATATATATATATATATATATATATATATATATATATATATATATAAAGTTAAGTAATTACTTACATCAATTTGTTTCCATTCCATCAATTCTGCTAACCTTTCTTTTGTTATACATTTCATCACACTCACACTGGGTCATTCCATCTGTAAAATATTGCAGCGTCATTTTAAAATCAGAAATAGACGATTGTTTGAGCCCCGATTTCAATATTCGGCGCTATTCTAGAATTTATATCCATGGGGGCAGGATAGTCAACAAAATTATCAGTTTTGATCTTTCTGTCGTACGCAAAATTAAACCAGAGAACCATTAAGCTGTATGTAGATATACTTCCCATCGTCTATTGCATAAATTCATTTCATCAACATATGTGCCTAAAAGTGCTTTGTCAGTCTTTTGTCCATGTTACACTGTTAAAATACTTTCGAACAGGATTTGCAAGCGATTCCATGTTTGTTTTCTTTCAATTGGTTCCGTACCATTAGCTTGTGTTTTCCAGCTGGTTCCGTACCACTTGGTTGTGTGTTAGCCAGCTGGTTCCGTACCACTGGATTTTATGTTAACCTTCTGTTTCCCAGTTGGTTGCTTACCAATGGAATTTATGATTACCTGTTGATTCCGTATCACTGGCTTGTGTGTTTACCAGTTGGTTCCGTACCACTGGACTGTGCATTTCCTACTTTGTTCCGTGCTACTGGACTTTGTATTACCAGTTGGTTCCGTACCACTGGATTTTATGATTACCAGTTGATTCCGTATCACTGGCCTGTGTGTTTACCAGTTGGTTCCGTACCGCTGGATTTTATGATTACCAGTTGATTCCGTATCACCGAATTGTGTGTTTACCAGTTGGTTCCGTACCACTGGATTTTATGATCACCAGTTGATTCCGTATCACTGGCATGTGTGTTTACCACTGGTTCCGTACCACTGGATTTTATGATTACCAGTTGATTCTGTATCACTGGCACGTGTGTTTACTAGTTGGTTCTGCACCACTGGATTTGATGATTATCAGTTGATTCCGTATTACTGGCCTGTGTGTTTACCAGTTGGTTCCGTACATTTTACGTTTGTATCGAGTTTCATGCTTGGCGTACTTGGGTTCTGCACCTCACTACTTGGCACTTGATTAGTCATTTATGCTTTCTGCTTCCATCACTTCGCTCCATGTCAATGGGCTATGTGTTGCCCAAATCGTTTAGGCCCCCTGACCTGTTGTAATTGTCAGTTGGTACTGGTTTTATGCTAAATTCCGCACCTCAAAACAATGACCCATAATTTTCATAATGGTCAAATTTTGTTTCTATTTTAATTTTCTTACTAACTATTACCGAGCTCATGTCTCATCTCACTACAGTGAACAGTGATGTTCATAATATTACAATAAGGGTTCTGCATTTGCAACGATTGCTAAGTAGTAATTCACTGACAATGATGTAATTATTAACTTTTTATGGCATTCCTTACAGAAAATGCCCCCTACAAAGAAAGCTGCGGCGGCGTCTCAAATGGCAGTGAAGACAGCTAGACCATCAAGGTCCAAAATCCAAGAGGCGGTGAAGAGACCCAGAAAGAAGGCAACATTGTCAACATCACCTGCCGCCAACATTCACCCTGGAACATCCAGCGAATGGGCTTGAATGGACCCCCATTTTAATATTATAACCCAAGAGGTCTCCGTCAGGCTCACCACCCAAGTGATACAGGAGATCCATAACAAATTTGATCAGCTGGTAGCTATGCTCAGTCCGTCCACGGAAAATTGTCCACAAACCGGGTTTCAACTTGGACCCTCCGTAGCAACAGACTACACACCAGCAGCATCCATGGTCTCCCCCGCCATTGTGGAAACCACGACTTCAGTTACAGGTACAGTTGTGGATACAGGTAACGTTGTCAAAATCGTTTGTGCCTCCGGGGGGATTTCACAATCGCAGTTTGTAAGCTTGTTGGTCACACCATCCACTCTAATCCCTGATAAAGTTAAGGCAAACATATGGGCGGGCTCACACATTAATTTTTCTACCCTCCTGAATAACTCGCAAGATGCAGGTTTCAAATTTCAGTTAGATACGTACAGTACTGGTCCTGAACTTAGCATTGTCCCAAATATTAGGAACGTCCAACTCACTGTAGGACAGTTGATTCTCGCTTGGAGCAGGTTCACTAGTGTCCAATGTGAAACATATCCCCTGGTTAGTACCTCTCTTCCCCAACACTGAAAACTGTCCTTAAACTTGAGAGACGCTCTGATTGGAGCTACTATGATGAAAACTTTAGACAATTGGTTGCAAAAGGGAAAGCTAAATGGATTAAAACGCATCTAAATCTCTACATGAAAGCTGTGCTAGAGTCGGGTCATAACAGCAATACACAAAAATATCCCTCACAAATTACAGACATAAAGTATCCGAAGGGTTTTTGTTTTAGTTACCACAAAAGCGGTCGCTGTTAATCGGGATTTTCATGCAATTTCACAAGTTCTTCAGTTGTTTAGGGGGACACTCATTCATTCGCTGTCCCAAACCAATTTCTCTGCCCTTTAAGGTAATTCCACAATACAGCCAGCAACCGCAGCGACCTAACAACCAGCTTTTATTTTCGTTTTCAACGATCCGAACAACCACGAAACACTAACCCGAACAAGAATCCTGTCGGCAAATAGTGCTGATCCTTTGCCTACCCAGGTCAGAATTGACCGCTTGCAATATTAGCTACTCGATTTCGATCCTGCCACAAAGGAATACCTGCTTTTAGGTTTTCGAAAGGGTTTCTATGTGGGGTTTAAGAGGACTTTGCAAACACACGTATGTAATAATCTGAAATCAGCTGAAACTAATGCCCAAATTACTGAAGAAAAGATACAGAAAGAACTGTCAGCTGGTCGCTTTGCAGGGCCTTTTCGTACAAAACCATTTCCTAATTTACACATGTCGCCCCTGGGTCTAGTCGAAAAGAAAATTCCTGGGTCTTTCGGACTAAATTATCACCTTTCATTCCCACCGGGTGATTCGGTTAACGATGGAATTCCAACCCAGCAATCAGCAGTACATTACGAAGGCATTGATCATGCCATCACATGTGTAAAACATCTGGGTAGGGGGTGTTTTATGTCAAAAACAGACATATCAAATGTTTTCCACATTCTTCCTATTTGTCCCATGCAATATCATTGTTTGGGCTTTTTGTGGCGGAACAGGTACTATTTTGACAAATGCTTACCAATGGGTTGTAGTTCCAGTTGCCAGATATTTGAGACCTTTATCAATTCTCTTCAATGGACAGCGAACACAAAGTTATATATAACCCACATGACACGTATTATTGACGATTTTTGATACTAGATGCAACTCGTGTCCAATGCCAGCATAAGCTTGATCGCTTACTGACTGTATGTGCCGACATCGGCGTTCCTATGGCTGCGGATAAAACATTTGCCCCGTCAACAACCATCACGTACATCGGACACGAATTGGATTCCGTGAGAATGTAGGTTCGCCTTCCCACGGACAAACTAGAAAAATGTAATAAACTCATACATTTATATCTGGCTCGAAATAAAATTACTCTCAAGGTGTTGCAATCCATCATAGGTTCTATTAACTTTGCTTGCGCAGTAGTTTTGCCGGGACGAGCTTTCCTTAGGCCACTCATCAACTTGACAATTATCATCTCAAATACGCATCACCACATTAGACTAACAAAAGAAGTAAAAGAAGATTTAAGGGCCTAGCAAAACTTTTTAACCGGTTTTAACGGTAGATCTTTATTCTTACCTGACATTTGGATGACTTCCGACACGTTGGACTTGTACACAGATGCTTCTGCCTCAATCGGATACGGCGCGATCCTAGACACACATTATTTGTATGGCATATGGGATCAGACATGGGCATATCAAAATATAACGCTCTTAGAATCCGACCCCATCGTTCTGGCAGCTCAGATCTGGGGAGAACACTTATCCAAAAAATGTATATATTTCCACACTGACAATCAAGCCTTAGTTGAAATCCTAAACAAGTTATCCTCTAAGGACACAAAAAACATATATTTCATTCGCAAATTTGTACTCTCTTGTCTTAAATTAAATATCTTGTTCATGGCAAAACATATACCTGGTATACGTAACAGACTCGCCGTTGCCCTTTCTCGCCAACAGGTTTCGAGTTTCCACGCCATGGCTCCCTATGCGGACTCGCACCATCATTGCATTCCGCTTCATCCAACCTTACCCAGCTAGAGAATACGCTTGACCATTGGCTTAAAAACATCCTACACCCAGCTACACAAACCTCATATAAACGGGCGTGGACGCTACATAAAGAGTTCAGATCGGACACCTTGGCTGAGTTGTCTCGCCCAGTTTCAATAACCAATTTGGCCCTTTTCATAGCGCACTTAATCAACAAGAAATATGCGGCATGTCCGATATTCATGTTTGTTTCTGCAGTTGGATATGTGCACAAACTTAACAGCTTCACAGACCCTTCGTACCCATTCCTTATTCAAAGACTCATTCAAACCATTCACAAAAGTAAATCTCATGATGTTCGTTTGACAATTGACAAAGTTACACTGGAGAGACTTGCAGTTTCTATGATGCATGCCATCTCAGACCATTTCAGGCGTACCATGTATTCGGCCATGTTTACATTGGCTTTCCATGCCTTTCTCAGAATAGGAGAGATTAGAGTGCAAACAAATGAACATCAGAATGACAATTTGATACAAATATCTCAAGTCACTTTTTTCCACAAGCGTCTTACAATCCCTTTTTGACATTTCAAACACGGCTCGGGACGACCATATATATTACATGTTGCTGCTCAACAAAATCCTACGACATGTCCGATAGCTCATTTACAAGCATACCTAACCCTCAGGGGTAATACTTTAGGACCGCTTTTTATGAACCAAAATGGGCAATCAGTTTCCTGAGTAAAATTTAGTACAGAACTTAGAAGAATGCTTTGTTTTTGTGGATTTAATTCGAACCATTTTAAGTCCCATAGTTTCAGAATTGGGCCCGCCACTGAGGTGGCCAGACAAGGATTCAGTGACAACCAAATAAGGAATTAGGCTGCTGGAGATCAGATGCATTTAAGAAATACATAGCGTTAGGCTAAAGGGTCTCAGCTTCGTAACACTTCAATCACTTTTTCTGTGATCGCCATTCCGCCGTGTGTGCTACTTTCTCTTTCAGGTCTCGTGAGTTTCACAGACCTAGACTCCTGGGCATCGACCGTGCTTTGCTGGGATATCATTCACTCGACCCGGACTAATCTGTGTCTACCTGCCTATTCGACCGCAAGGAGCGTATGAGGGTACTCTAACAGATCCGGAAGACCAACAGCGCATTCAGGAAGTGAGCGCATACATTTCAAAGTTTCTTCCCAATCCTCCATACATGCAGGATATATCCTAACTACCAGGGAGTATGAGGGTGCTCTACTGCCCCAGCACTACAGAATTCATCGGTTTAATTTTGATCAACATTGATATTTTCTTTTCTTTGATGCTGGTCATTTTTGTTCTTTGCCCCTCCCGCTTTTTTGTGGCTGCCAGAAATGCAGCAAGCTCTATTTGCTGTATTTCTGTTTATGGCGGTTGCAGCCTCAAAAAATGTCTATATTATACGCTATGTCTCATTGTTTAATTTCTTAGCATGATTACTCTATAGACTTTGTCCAAATAGTTATGTTATGCTGTAAATACACAGCAAATTTTTGGTTGACTAATATCATTTATGTTCAATACAGAGTCACGAAACTGGCCAGCATCAAACACAACGTTTGTCTTTGTTTTTATTATGTACTCATATACTCTGACTTTGTAACATTTGCATGACTGACCTAGACAATTCTGTCTTTTCACTCTCTATCTTCCTTTCGACTCTATCGATGTTGGAAAGAGTAGGCTGGTGTATGGAAATTTAATTTTACAATCTCATCCAACAAGTTAATAATATAGAACCCTGTGTTTTTGTTTACTTTCCTTCTGACAACAACTTGCACCCCTCTTCTACATGTCTAAGAACACATCACATAAAACGATTTAAGCCCGCGTAAGGACATCTATGGGAGGTGTGATTGGGTCTACAATTTCCCGCCAGTTTCGTACGGTAACGCTGTCAAGGGCCAATATATTTAAAGTTTTTAATCACGTGTTCTGCCCAGCCAATCGCAATGTTTTCGCACCGGCTGCGCGCGGAGGGATTCTCTCTGCTAAGTACTTTGGCGTGAGTTGAGCCAATTTCCTTCTGCGGTGCGGACGTGTTTTCTTTTTTTGTAGAAGTTTTTCCCACCTCCACCCCATCATACCTCCCTGTATGTAATTGTTATATGCTATCTAGTTGTTAATATTGTGAATACCCTGACGATCACTTTCATTCAACAACTGTACTTTTGTCTGATTTATGCCCAGTCCTGGCTGTGATACAAATAGTTCAGCGACATTGAGGATTACCTCATGTGCTTCTTCGGCACATGCAGTAGCATCAGTGATTTCTCAGATTTTTGTTCCATTAACTCCCTGTGATATCCACATTGGCTTGAACTTCACTGTGTAATATTTAAAGTGGTTTTTTTGTGGATGCTGTGGCTGTGATTTCCTTTGTAGGTTTAATTAACGTGCCAGATTGCCATGCAATCACCATGTCTTTGATGGGCTGACATGCTGCCAGCTATTCTTGGACAAATCTGAGTTATTGTTCCTCATGGCGTTCAGTTGGACCATGGTTGGAATCATTGATTATACTACATGCATGTATCATATATGTGAGCGAGACGTGTTCAAAAGATTCAATCCAGCCTGATTCTGTTACGGTGACTTTGTTAAGATAAATCTACGGTGACAGATCCATGTTGGGTAGATTGCGCATGTGAAAAAAGTTTACAAGTTTATTCCAAACCTTGTTGCCAGAGCACCATGTGTAGTAAATATTTCTCAACCCATGAGCATCATTCACTTCAAACACCATTATCATATTTGCATTGTCGCTGATCAGTTTTGGGATTTGTGTATACTGCTGGGTAAGTTGATGACATCAATGATTTGTGTCTACTGCGACAGAATATTTGTGCAGGATTGATTTGTTTGTTCAGCTTTGTCGTCGTACATGACATGGTTATTTACGTCAACATTAACATCCTTCGATGGTGTTGCGCTTATATCATTGATGTTCAAGTTCACATTTGTGACAAGTGGAGTATTCGATTGTAGTATCTGCGTCTAAATAATGACGTTGTTTTGTGATTATTATTCAAAACTGCGATCACGAGTTGTATTAATGGAGCAACTGAGTGGAATATAGAGCGGAGACATACTTGCAATGTTTTCTAAGGCATTTAATTGACAACGTTCCAGGACAACAGTGACACTTATTCGACCATGGACATGGTGAGATATGCTAAATTTGGCAATTTGAGATCATCATCGATAATTCAGATATGTTTTTGATATGACATTTTTAATCCTTGTGCAGTACTGACCGTAACTGTACAGATGAGACACGGGTCTGAAGGTTTGAACGAGTGCTGGTTTGACCGCAGTTGGGTTAATGTGTATCATGCTGGTACCCGGTATTGTTAGAGATATATTTAGTCTGCGGCTGTTCCAAGAATGATCCAACAGCAAGACAGGTAGCAAAGAAAACTATATTTGGTGCAGTTTGGATAAAAATTGCTGAAGTCAATCAAGTGTTTGTTTCCGTGAATCAACAGTCAAGTCATAGGGAGTCCATGTAAATGAAAGGTTTTTTCAGGAACAAAATATGATCGAAAACATTTATACTATATAAAGAAAGTTAAGCATAAGCATTTATAAATGCGTGATTAAGTAGAAATTACAGTTGGAACTGTATAAAGGTTACTTTTTGAAAACAAAAATAGACAAAAATATGTTTCCATATTGCTTTTGTTGTATATGTTTAACTGACATAAAGATGGACGATAATGCATGTAATACATGTTTATTTGTAAAGTTTTTCAATCACAAGATAAAAATGTACAGTTCATTACAATTATTTTTCTTCATTTTACGAGGAACCGCTCCAGTGGCCTAGTGGTTAGAGCGTCCGACTTAGATACGGGAGGTCGTGGGTTTCGAACCCCGGCCGAGTCATGCCAAAGACTTATAAAAATGGTACTAACAGTTGCCTCGCTTGGCGCTCAGCATTAAGAGGTTAGTGTTAGGATTGGTCGGTCTGGTATCAGGATAATGTGACTGGGTGGGACATCATGCTACATGTCTGCAGCACGATGCCCCAATGCTATACATCACTATATGCTGCCACACTGCAGACGTCGTAGCGATATGACTGAAAAATTGTTAAAGCTACATTAAAATCCAAATCACACACACTCATTTTAAGAGGAATGGAAAGAAACTAAGAACAGAGACGTAGAGAAAGGGGGGGGGGGGAGAGAAAGAATGAATAGTAAAATAAGTATTGTGTACATATGTTTTAAAAATAACAGAAAGATACATACATATATATACATCACCCCACCCCACCCCCAATTATGCACAGATATATATCCATACACGCATGTTTCCAATAACGTAGTTTATCACTATATTAACTGTTTGTACAATAACTATCTATTGTCTGACATTTTGGATTTAGTTTTTATAGGTGCTGTATTGTTCTACATTAAAGTTAAAAGCAACAGTGTTTATGAATTGAGACAAACGTGGTCTGCCTGTGTTCAATCTACATTTATAAATATATTGTTTTGCAAGTAGAATTATCAGATTGATCTTATCATCAGCTGATGTTTGTATTTAATTCCAAAGATAACAATTATATTTGTGGATCCCAAAATTTTTTATAGGACTACACATACTTTGTATCCATTGTAAAATATCAGTTATAAAACTCTTAGTTATGTTACAATCCCAGAATATAATTTTGATTGTTTTCAGAATGTCATCCGTCAGCACAATTTTGTGCAATATTTTTAGCTGCAACCATCTAAGATTTGGATATTTGGAAGTTTTATATGGTAACAAGGAATATTACTGCCAGTCATTATATTCTAACTTGCCAAAATTCAAATTTCCGTTTTCTTCTGGAAGTTGATATTTCATTATTTCCAGTCAGTGTGTCATATATACTTGTACATCCTTTTACGTTTATTATAATGGTATATAGTAATATTTATAAACGGCTGCTGCTTATTTGAATCGTACTTGATACTGACTTTAGATTGATGTAACTATAGCTGCAAGTATGCCTTGAAAATCTATGAAAGTAATCGCTATTTAAAATTCTGATTATAAAAACTTTCAAAATATATCCAGTAGCCATCTTTATTAATAAAATCATTCATAAATTTAATGCCTTTCTGAAACCATGTCCTGTAATAAATACTTTTTCCTTTCTATTGTAATACAAGGATTAAACCATATTTGCGTTGCTAACACATGTAGTTTCGTGACCACTTTTATACTCTAAATACGCGTCAAAACGGTTGACCAAACTGGATTAAGATCCATTTTCACGGAGTTAAGACCTTTCGTTCCAAGTAAAAAGAAAACAATATTTGATACTTAAAATTTATTGTAACAAACTTTTCCATTCGATTTATCAGACACTGTTCTTCTAAGCCATGTAATTTTCAACGCATTTACTAACTTAAATATGTCAATCATATTTACTCTTCCCTCATGACAATCCTTCATGGCAATATTTATTTTGATTTAGTCCGTTGACCCATGTTATACGATAGTGAAAGAGGATTAATTTTAGAGGTAGCTCTACTTTTTATCATAATTACTCTTCCAAATGGAATTATAAACCTCGTATTCCACTGAATAGCAGGTTCGTAAGTTTACGAATTTTAGATGGGTTGTAAGGGTTTTAATTTTCCAAGTTAATTGAAAACGTTATACACAAGACTCAGTACAACCACGAATAAGTCAATACTCTGGACAGTATTTCATGTTATGTTTTGCATCCTATTCAAACAGTGCGAAAGGGATAGGTAAAAGAATAAATTTAAAATTCTTATTCAGTTATACATGTTCTCAATAACCGACCCTTCCTCTCCTAAACTTTCATAAAGTAGTCGAGTGATTTTTCTCTGCTTTTATTTAATTCATTAAGTTTCTGTCGCAAGCCTTCAGATACTTATTTTGACTTACCTTCTCATCATTTGCACCAGTTGATGAAATAATTACTTTCTGTGAATGCTAAAGTGCTACCAATTGCCCCACTAATCATATAGTCTCCCGTTACCATATTATAACCAGTTCATTCGTACCTCTAGCTATTCAAATGAAAAAGAAAACAAAGTGTTATAATGTCTCCTACATTGAAGAATGCAAATAATTATGTGATCATCAGGTAAATAACTCTGTGATATCATCAGCTCATTCAGTTGCAGAAATCATCATATTGCTCGCTTCGATATAAATTTTCTTGTTTCGTTTTCTCTTCGATATTTTAATTTTCCTACTTCATTATCAAGAGCTATCCAATTCTCTGTTAAAACACATTGGTATATTCTTAAAAAAATATTTTACTACGTATTGCAACGCTACGTTCTGCATTTTGAAAATCATTAATTAATACACATCCAAGCATAAATTTTTCTTAAGTTATATTTAACTTTTTCTCATTTCGTCCGTTTTGGTATCTAATCCCAAACTCCTTATTTTAGTTTGTGTTTAATGCAGTTTTAGATGTTTCTAGTCCCCTTCCATTTCTGAATAAAATGTATTATCTATTTGACCTTATGCTAAAGTCTTTTTATCTACATGAAATTTGTTTCTGTTTTAATTCGAAACTTTTGTGCAATATCATAAAAAGTTTCGTTGTTGTTGTTATTGTGGGGCTTAACGCCATTTTTCAGCACACGATAGGCTATACATGGCTGCCAGTATTAATGGTGGAAGAAACTAGGAAATCCGCGGAAAGAACCACCGACCCACGAGAAAAAAGTTTTGTAATCTCTTCACTTGTTCAACATGACTTTGTACATAAAATATATTATTAAGCATTTTTCGATCAGTATATTCTTTAACATTTGTAAGAACTTGTTTGCTTTCTTTCTAACTTTCTTACGTTAGCAGTTCGTTTTATAATTTGGTAAAGTTTGATCATTTATCAATTTTGACTTAT
>JAECUM010093794.1:0-42855 GCA_016617855.1 Megalonaias nervosa | reverse complement strand
TTTTTACATCTATCATCATTTATATTGACAGAATGGTGTCAGGTTATTAGCGAATATATCTGTATATTATCAAAGCGTGTTAGCTATAATCAGTAATGTGTGTAGTGAAGTAGAAGGTAAATGCATAAATCACACCGTGTTACTTTAAAATTGAATCATCTTTCCACTGCTCTTTTATATTCTTGTCATTTTAAATTATATCAGATCTTTAGACGTACGGTACAACCTAATCAGTGTGTATTTTTAATCTGTACAATGTATACCCTTCCCTGTTAGAGTGTTCTCAAAACATTATTTAGTAAACAAAAGTCAAGTAAAACTAAACTCATTGCTTTAGTGGATAATACAGTAGTAAACTAATAGGCAGATCCTAAACCAAACCGAGAATTCTCCTATAAAACTGTCTATTTTGTAATTTTATTAAGGAGTCATTTTCAGCTCAAAATAAGACTAAAAATATTTTATTGGAGTGGCCAGAATTTTTTTTTTTCGGTCTTGGAGAAGAGACCCCACCCCTCTACCAAAAATTGGAAAGATGATCTTAAACCAAATGCGGATTCTAGACCAGAGACCCCCACCCTTTAAAATAAATACATTCTGACATTTTTTCACCACCTCAGAGACCCCCCTCTCCTAAATTTTTCACCCTCCAAATTTCAGTAAACCAAAAGCGGATTCTAGATCAGAGACCCCACCCCTCTGTCAAAAATTAGAGACCTCTAGATTTATTTCTAAACATCTACTGTTGTAACCATATTTTATGATAATCTTTTTCATACCTGCTGACTCTCATTGGTAAGATATCAGTTAACATACTGTCAATAATACGAAACTCGCGTATTAAATCGTCCATATCGTATTTTACACCTCGCAAGTAAGATCGTATCTGATCAAGTAAGTTTTTGTAAGTGATACTTGCTGTTTTACAAGAATTGTTTTTTTGTTTTAAGTTTAGGTTCAATCTTTGTACATGCTGTTGAAAGAGAGACACCGACACCAGATATTTTTAACAAAAACGGATTTAATAATGCTCCACTTGAGATTATACCAGAGCTAGTCATTAACAATGGCAAATATGATATTACTCGAAGTATTCAACGGTAGTATGTATAACATTCTTTTACACACTAGAGGTTTTTATGATAAAATTTATAATATTGTACTAGTGCGTCTACATCTTGTTTTTGAATTTCTTCTGAAATATGATTGAAATCGATGATATGTTTTTTTAATTATACAATTTCTTTTATACAATATTAAAAGTTCTGATGCCATCAATTGAATCAAGAAACTCATAAAATTTATTATTTTTAGCTGATCCTAAAAAATCTCTGTTTTTGTCATAAACATCTAACGAAATATTCTTATATCGTTCATTTGTTAGTACCTCATTTTTCTTTAACCAAGTGTATGAGTCAAAAGTATTTCCTGCTTCAAGTTCATACAAATCTGTTTCATTCACCAAATTACTGTAACAGCTTTCTGTTTTATCAATATACCCTAATACCAAGCTTATTTGATCTAACGTGAAATTTTTTAAAACAAGATGTTGTCTGATAATTGCATATGCGACCACAAAATTTGCTAGCATTAATTTTTTTAATAATTTTAATTCAATTGTTAGCAAACCAAGAGCAGAAGCTACTTTTAGCATTAATTTTTCATATGGTTTTGTGAGTATTTTCTCAATTTCATCATAATAATTTCGTAATGACAACTGTCTAGAGAGCTGAAGTGACGGAAATGGAATATCATCTTCTTCACTTATGTCGTAATAAGAATCAATTTTTACTTCCAAATTTGTTTGGCTGACTTTATCAAAAAACTTTTCTCGCTCAATATCACAAAGATAATAAAGTTCATTATCAACATCTTTGATTATTTTTAGAGACCTATGAACAATAATCGGATTAAATTCTGGGTCTTTTTTACGTATCATTGGCAAAATTGCGTTTGAGTACGCTTTAATAAGTAACTCCGTGTCTGGTGCCATAGTAACGATTTTAATTAGGGTTTCTTTGTCGTGGTAGTACATGCCGAGATGCTTAAAAATGTTTCGTTCTGAAAAACTACTGTATAACTTCCTGTTTCTTTTTATTCCTATTATCCTAGATTGTGATAGTTTGTGTTTAGACGATCATAGGTATCGTTCATTTGTTTTTCCACCTGCGTTACTTGTGCTTTTAATAAACCTGATAGCATTATCAAATTTATATTTCCAGAATCAAGCTCGAGCAATATTTTTTTAACAGGATTTCAGCTTGATTTTGTTCTTCCAGACAATCATCAGGGTGACAGTATCCGCTTATAATATCAAAGTTTCCTAATGCTTCTTTTAGTTGTGGTCTTCGCATATGTATAACACGAGCAAAATTTTTTTTATCCTTCTAACAATGGAGAATTTATCATTGGAAGTATAGAATTTTTCACAGTATTTATCGCACTTGCCGCTAATGATACGTCCCTAACATATTTTTCTGGATTAAAAATATTATCATAAAATTCCCTCGCAACAGTTATAATTGGTGGTTCTGACCTTATTTTATAGCATTATATTAAATTTGTTCACAATGATCATATCTGATCATCAAGTGTATATATTTGAAATGCTGTTAGTCCTTGGAATGGATGTTCAGCAGCAAAAATATTAACTCGAAAATATAAGTACTTGTTGACAATATTTTCTGTCGGGATTGTAAAATATTGTGTTGTTGTAATATACGTATTTACTGCACTATATAATGTTGTCCAGTCGATATCATTTTTTTATCCTTCCAATTGCCACTTATAAATTCGACCAACACTGGAGTTTAATCGACCTCGCAAATGAAATTGCCAAATAGCAAGTGCAATAGAACATTTAATTTTGATCCAAAAATTTTTAACTTCTCCGTTGGTCGTCCACTCATGACTATCAGAGAAAGCGTAATAAGAATAATTTTCAGGATAATATGCTGATGCGCTTACCTCAAACCCAACTCGGTTGTCAGTTGCTTTATAAAGTGTTGGAATATATCCAACATTGGTTTTCGTTCGTTTTATACCACTAGACAGACTGTCAACATAAGCCTTATTTGTCAGATCATTAAGGATAACTGGAACATATTTCGTAGTTATTTTTTTTGTCTCTCATGTTTATATTGCCTGTCATTTCTCCGCCGGAATTCTTAAAATATGGGGTAAGTTCTTCTTTTAGCTGAGCGTAGCTAATAGCATCCGAGTCGGACTCTGGTGGGGAGGTTGTCGGTAATCCATTTTTTTGTTTCTTTTCTGACATATTTAAGTTACCTGTCACTGTGTCGCCGGCTTTGTTAAGTTTTTTTTATCGTCAACAGATTTTAGTTCCGCATAACTTACAGCTTGTGTTTTATCAAAGTTTTCTAGCGGATATACGGTTTCTAACCCTATAATTTTTTTTATTTTTCGAGTTAATAATACCTGTAACCGTTCCACCGGTTTTTTCAAGTTTGTTATCATCCACATACCTCAACTGTAAATAACTTACAGCTTGTGTTTGAATTACATTTGCTGGTGGATATCCAGTCTCTAAATTTATATTTTTTTTTTGCCTAACATATTTAAGTTACCGCTTAAAGTTCCGCCAGATTTTATGTAGTTCATTATTATCGACGGATTTTAGTTGCTTATAACTAACAGCTTGTGTATCAACAAC
Source organism: Megalonaias nervosa (assembly GCA_016617855.1). Taxonomy (NCBI): domain Eukaryota; kingdom Metazoa; phylum Mollusca; class Bivalvia; order Unionida; family Unionidae; genus Megalonaias; species Megalonaias nervosa. The sequence continues at coordinate 39,182 of JAECUM010093794.1, read as the reverse complement.
ATTTATTGGCGGATAATCTGTTTCTAAACCTAGTACTCTTTGATCTGACATAAACAGGTTTCCTGTCATTGTGTCGCCAGATTTTTTTAGATAACCCGATAAATCAATCTTGTCGTTTGTTATTGTTGTACTTACAGCTGATGAATCTGCTAATGTTGTTCCAAATTTTGTATAATAACACATTATTTATTTATTGTCTGACAATTTTTATATAACAACAATGGCAAAATTACCGATATTAAAGTTTGATACAGAGCGGTTGGTGAAACATAAACATAACAATGAACTTCCAGATTGTCATTATCTTATTGTTGGTCGAACTGGATCGGGAAAAACAAATTTGCTTATGAATTTACTGCTGGACGATAATTTTAACTACGATCGAGTTTATATTTATACAATTAATCCACAGCAAGATAAGTACGAGCTACTTAACGAATATAATAACAAACTTCGTGATGATCTTGATGCTGGTGAAGATTATTTTATATTATCAAACAACCAGAAGGACTTGTTCCAGTTAATAAACTTGATTCGTCCGAGCATAAGATAGTAGTTTTTGACGATATTCCGCTAAATAATGTAGAGATGAATACAATAAGATCATATTTTTCACTGTCACTTAATAAGAAATGTAATTCTGTTTATTTAGCCCAAGGTTTTTATAATGTTGACAGATTTATCAGGCGAAATACTAGTTGTTTTATATTATTTCCGGGACTGGACAATGTTTACGTTAGAAATATTGCAAACGAGCATTGTGGCTACGTAACAAAAGATAAATTTATCGAACTTTATCATAAAGCGACAGCGGATAAGTATAACGTTTTCTTGTTTGATAAATTAAGACATAATCCAACTAAAATGTTTCGCTGTTGCATTGGAAATTATCTGCAGTAAGTTTTTGTTTTCGATAGTCTTAATTTTATAAAATTTATATATAATAAAATGAAAAGACAAGCAAAGTACAGAAAACACATAGAAAATCTGAAGAAAAAAAACTTGTTCAATCTAAAGCTGAACTTAGGCAGATGATTCAACAAGCACGACGTGGCCAAGTGGCTGCAGTAGAAACAACAGTAACAGTTCTCAAACCAGTTACTGAAGCACTACTTGGGAAACAACCTGAAACTAAGCCGCTGTCAGAAGAAGAACTTAAGCGACTACAGGAAAAAGTTTTGGTTGGAATTGTTAAAGAAAAACAAGAAGCTGCTGCTGCAAAAATTATTGCTAGATCTGACGAAGAAAGATTGAATTTAGCTAGAGGTCTTGCAAGACATATTGCTGATCCTGTTGCTAGACAAGCTGAAATAAGACGACTGTTGAATAATCCACTTGAATTTGAACGAAGACTAGCAGAACTAACTTCACTTGAGACTAGAAATCTTGTAGCAGGATTATCAGAAAAATTAGCGGATATTGAACAAGAACAAAATGAAATTGGCGAGATGACAGCAAATTTATTAGGTGTTAAAGAACAAAGACGATATCATAGAAGAAAAGCAAATGATCAAATAACTGCAGATGATTATCATGAATTTTTAGCAGAAAATGATATAATTGATATTGATAGTATAAAAACTTGGTTGAAAGAAAGTCATGATAAACTTATTGCTGATTTAAATGAAATAATGACAGATGGCTTTACTTCTAATGCTGAATTAGAGAAAGCTATGAAAGACAAAGACATGACTGAACTAACTAAACAAATCAGGACCGGTGTTATCGCTGGAGTCTTTCAACAAACAGCAGCTGAGAACAGACCAACAGGGTTTGGTAAAGGTTGGCATTTTTATAGGAAATTTGTTATAAATGATACAAATCGCATGAAATTACGTAAAAAAGGAGATGAGGAAGAGGAAACTGAAAAACCACTAGTTGTATTACCAGCGGAAATTGAAAGTAAAGAGAACATTAAAAACAATGACATTAGGTAAAATAACAAAATCCGAATACAATACATTTATGAAAGAATATAATATTAAAGATGTTGATAGTATTGATGAATGGTCACAAAATGAATATGATGATTTTATTAAAAAGTTAGATGATATTTATAAAAATGGAACGAAATCTTATGATAAAATTGACGAAGCTAAAGGAGAAGATCTTAACACATTTTTTGAACAAGCTAGAAATGGTGCCATTGCTAATAATTTAATATCTGCGGCGAAGAAATTTAGGTCTGGAGAATCTGAATATGCAAAATGTTATGACGAATTTGAACTTAATGAGAATAGTCGCACGAATAAAAGATCTGGAACAGGTGTACAAATATTTACATCAACTGCTGAAATGATAGGCAGATTAATGCTGCTGATATCGTCAAAAGAAGCTGGAAATGTTGGCGCTGAAATTGACAATGAAATTATTGATATACTTGATCATTTAAGATCGGAAAATTTGTTAACATCTGATGAATACGAAACTTTACACACCGATTTAATCGCGGCGACCTAATTTTGTAAATGTCAATTTTGTAAATGTTAATTTTGCATAATGATTTAATATAAATCAAAACGATTTAGTATAATAATTTTATAAAAAAAAAATGTCAACAACATTATTACTAGACTCTAGTACTGCCGCGATAGCTAACGCGAATTTTTCAGTAAATTATATTCAGCCAATACAACTTGATACTGAAAAACCGTATGAAATTGGGCTAATTTCTTGTGCATGTTGGCATTCCATGGCTAGCGTGAAAACTGGTGTCAATGATGAATTTGATTTTACTTTAACTCCAGCTCCAAGACCTACGTGGAAATCAGTTAAAATCCCACAGGGAGCCTACAACGTAACTGATCTAAATAAGAAGATACGCGAATTAATAACGAAAAATGGAGGAGTTTCAAACAATTTTGAACTTGTACCGAATTATAACACATTACGAGCCAGAATAACATTAAAAACTAATTTGATAACAGATTTTTCATCAGCAACAAGCATAGCGTCGCTGATTGGATTTACTCACAAGCAATACGGATCAACCACAGACCAAACTATAAAATATGACGGTGATCTGCCAGTAAATATAACTGACGTAACACAATATTAATAAATTGCTCCATTGCACCTGGATCTTACTCAGCCCAGGGTAGTAAAGGGTAAACAGTATATAGTTTTTCGCCAGATCTTCCACCGTGCTCGCTCATGCAAATTAGTCCACGGCAAGTTATTTATTATCCGCTAAATGTTGAAAATCAAATAACAACAATAAATATGCAGTTGACAGATCAATCTGGACGACAGCTGGATCTGAATAACGAGGTTGTTACTTACTATTTACACTTACGCACACAATAACAAGCTATTGTTTTATGCAACATCAGATACAATGAAACAAAAAATGTTTTACCGAAGACAAATAGTTGGTGGATTTTTGGGAAATATATTTACTAAAATTGTTGAAAATGTTCCGGGAATCGCGCATAAAGTTGCACCAATTGCACTTGACGCGTCAAAAGCTTTTGCAGCTGGAGCTGCATCTGCTTCTGAAACTGCGGTGGGACAAAAAATAACTGATAAAGTTACTCACAAACCAACAATCAAACAAGTTATATCAGAAATAGCTCCAACAAAAGAAACTCAACGAGCAATGATAACAAGAACAAAAAAACTTTTATCACCAAAGGGTGAGCAGATTATACAAAAATTAATATCTAAAGTAACAGCGCCGCAGTGAAATTTTATATAATCTAATAAATAAAAAATGTCTTATAAATTATCTCGATTCAGCAGAAACTTATGACATCGACGACACCGTAACAGAATTTGAATATATTGAATATCTCGATTACAATTATAATGAGCCAAATAAGGTTGGTGTCAGAACATTTAATACAAGAGACGAAGATGTGTTTCTGCTGCCACACAAAGCAATATTGTAAGTTCGCGGCCAGATTATGACAGTAGCTAATCCACCTGTCGCAATTGCGGCTAACGCAGAAGTAGCTCTTATAAATGATGGCTGGTGTTCATTTAAAAGTGCCAGATATCAGCTAGCTAATCAAACTGTTGAAGATATTTCAAGTCACCTGCAAGTTACAAGTACAATCTTAAATATTATTTCTTTTTCCGACGATTACTCCAGATCGCCTGCAACTAATATGATGTGGTTTAAAGATACTGGACGTGGTGCGGCTGAATCGACCGAACTTTTCTCGAAAGGTGTTTTAGCACACGGAGCTGATGCTGCTGCAGATTCTGTAATTGTAAGAACTTTTCTTATTGTTAATGCAGCCGCGCTAGGTATAGCCACGTCAGCCGCAGATGCTAATCAAGACGCTGTAAGAGTTTCACTTATTGCCGCTTGTAATAATCTTTGTATAACACCACCAGGAGCAGCTGCAAACAGCGCTGCAATGTTAGATTTAGTTAAGGGGACAATTAGCGTAAGAAATGTACGTTACAATGAAGGTTTTGCTAGGAGAAAAGAACTTGCAGAAGGATCACGTCAAATTACAATGATGCTGCCGTTAAGTACAGCACTTGGCTTTTGTCGCGACTACAACAAAGTATTTCGTGGAGTTAAACATCCACTTATTTTAGATCTGGCAGAACAAAATGATTGTATGTTTCGATATGGCGGAGCTGATGTACAGTTTATTATAAATAAACTTGCGCTGTGGATGCCCCGAATAACACCGACAGTAACAAAATCACTCGAACTAGACGAAGTTCTTAAAAAAGACATATAGAAAAGATTTATTTTCAGCAACATAAAATATATCAAACGGTAGTTCCAAATAATACCGACTACACTTGGCGAGTTACAACAACGTCGACTGAACAAAAGCCACGGCAATTATTTGTTGTATTTCAGCAGCATGCGCGACGTGGTAACCAACAACAAAATAATGCAATATTTCATAACGCTGATGTTAGACGAATATATTCTAGAATAAATTCAAAGCAATATCCGGAGCGAGCGATAGAATGTAATTTTACAGATGACGCTAATAAAAATATTACTCGATCTTACATGTTCCTGATCGACGCAGTGCAAACATATCAGGACTTTGGAGACGGATCTCGGATATCAGTATAGGAATTTCGTACACTTTATCCGATATTTTATTTCGATGTTAGTAAACAAAATGAAAGAGATATAATTTCAACTGCTGATATTGAAATTACTTGGACATTAGGTGCAGTTCCAGTGGCACAGTTGTACGTGTACCCGTTAGTGATCAGTGATAGATCTGTTACAATCGACTTTATCGAAGGTAAAATGTCGGGGCAAGTTTAATCTGTAACTTTAATATAATTAAGGATGACACAATATATTGTAAAAGAAATACATTTGACTGATGGTCATGTTAAAAGATTAGCAGCTGCTGTGGCTAAGCAGAGGCAGGTATCATTAAAAATCGACCCTAACGCCTTAGGTGTTTTGGGTACTTTAACAAAATTAATGTTAACCAAAAAGCAAGTAAATAAATACGATCGCAAAAAACCTTTTGTTTTAAATTTAAGTGCCACACAAATAACAGCAATGTCAAAACAAGGTGGTTTCCAATGTAATGGCCAGAACCTTAATACCAAAACTTTTGCCGGTGTTCAGTACATTAGGATTAGCAGTAGCGTCTGGAGCAGTATCTGGTGCAACGAAAAAGGCAGTTGAAGGTCATGCAATCGTTCGCGGTCATGGTATTGTTGGCAGTGGAAATGTTGGCAGTGGTATAAAGAAAATTTTCGTATGAATGTCGATGGTGATAGAAATACAATTTTATGTGGACTGATGAATATAATGCCACGACGAAAAACAGCAAAAGGAAAGACAACGAAAAAGAAAGATACCGCGACGTCGAAGAACAAACAAAGGCGGATTTATAGGACCGTTGCTGGCGGGAGTAGCGGGAAGTCTACTGCTAAATCTATTAGGAATAGGACGAGGACTAACATTACCAGGCACGAGATCCGGTTAAGTAACTTTGATATACGTGATAAGCTAAAACAAGTAAAAAATTTCCACGGAGTTTATTCCAAAGATGAACTTGCGGTAATTTCATTGCCGTCCGCTGTACCAGCTGGGGGGTTGTGTGTGATAAAAATACAAGATTTCAACTACGGATCTGGCACGCATTGGGTAGCTGTTTGTAATAACAATTATTGTGACTCATTTGGACTTCCTCCGAGCGACGCAATAAAAAAATATATGTCTAGAACGTTAACGTTCCAAAGATATAAAATAATAAATTACTCGTCCAATCAACTTCAACCTATTGGAAAATCAGCTTGTGGATATTATTGCGTGATGTTCATTAAACAGATGTCTAAATCCCCTGACAACGTCAGGAGATCGGATTCCAATTTTTTAAAATTTATTTTACAGTTTGACAAGCATCATTCTCACGCCAATCATGAGATTGCAATTAATTTTATCTAAATTACAAATATATAATGTCAATATATTGTCTGAAATGTAAAACTAAAACAGAAAATATCAATGAAACAACAGAAAAGACAAAGAACAACAGGATGATGCTAAAAAGTATTTGCGCAATCTGCGGAAAAAGAAAAAGTATGTTTTTGAGGAAATTGCCTGGAGCTGGATGCTCTGACATTGTCAGGGACGTTATTTTAGTAGACGATTGAAAACAATTATTGTAAATCTGAAAATATATAATGATATGCAAGTGCGATTCTGACAGAGATTTATGTCTCGAGCAAAATAAAATTGTTACATACTGTCAACAATGTAACAACAGAGAAATAATAGGAACAGGTATAGATGTACATAAAGTAATTGGCAAATTGCCGAAACCAAAATGCGGTTGGATATTGCCAGGCCATAAATATTCTGGACCTTATCATCCGCTGGATAAACAACTAGATGAAAATGATAATCCGCTGCCAGGACAAAAGCCTTACAATCAAGTTGATGAGATAGCAATGCGCCATGAGATCTGCTACAGAGACGCAGAGCGTCCCGACAACGAACAAGATAAGCACAGCTGTGATAAAGTAATGTTAGACGAACTTCGTGATATGAAACCAAAGGAAATCAGGGAAAGGGTTGACCGAAAGTTGGTGCAGGGTTTTATTGGAGCAAAATATAAACTTGGACTCGGAAAGGAATTGTATGATGATCTTGCAGCGAAGACGCTTGCGTCAGAGCTACACAACCCTAAAAAAAAAAGTTTCCGCGACGTAAAGTTGTCGCAAATGCCGTTGACGATATCTGGGCGCTAGATTTAGTTGATGTGTCAAATCTAGCTGCATTTAACGTTGGAGCTGACGGCTCTCCAAAGAAATACTTGTTCAATGTCATAGATGTTTTTAGCAAATATGCTTTTAGTGTTCCAGTTTCAGACAAGACAGGAACGTCGATAACTGATGCGCTAAAACAAATAATAACAACTACAGAAAGAAAACCAAATAGAATCTGGACTGATCACGGAGCAGAATTTTTTAATAAAAAGTTCGATCAGTTTTTTGCTCCAAAATAACATAAAAAAATATGTTACAGGAAATGAAGGTAAAAGCGTTGTCATTGAGCGATTTAATCGCACGCTAAAAGAGAAAATTTTTAAGTATTTGACAGCTAAAAACACAAATAAATATGCCGATGAGCTTCCACAGATAGTTGACGAATACAATAACACGAAACACCGAACCACTAAAATGTCGCCAAATGACGCAAGTAAAAATCCGATGTTAGCAAACAAAAACATGTACCGCAGACATAAATTTAAAGTTGGTGATAAAGTTAGAATTTCTCTGACGAAAAAAACATTTGAAAAAGGATTTACTCCAAACCGAAGCGAAGAAGTATTTGTTGTTGATAAAGTACTTTTAACAATACCTGTAACATACGCGCTGAAGGATTTATTAGGTGAGCCTATAACTGGTAGTTTTTACTAGCAGGAACTTCAGAAAACTTTTTAAGATATATTTGTTATTGAAAAAGTTATTAGAAAGCGCGGCGAGAAATGTTTAGTTAAATGGAGAGGATATAACGATAAATTTAATAGCTGGGTGCCAACTCTTTCGATTTCATCGACTGCGATACAATAATGTTATTATAAATTTGTTCGTACTTTACAAGTAAAGATTTACATTTAATAGTTTTACATAACGAAATTAAATGTAATTTTCTTGTATTATCAACTGGCATGAAATTAAATACTTTAACAAAAATAAAATCATATTTTATATTTCTTTGATGGCCAATTACTTTTACACCAAGAAAAGGTTTGATAAGCTTCCAAAATATTTATTGTTCAGCAACAGTAAAATTAAATTTTATTACTTTTTTAGCAATGTGATACTTAACATTATATCGTCCAGTTGTCGGCCTGCTGTATTTTGTTTTATCTACAACGTCAGTAATTTCATTATTGTCATTGTTGTTGTTGTACAAAATATCATCTTCGCTATAACCAGCAGATTTGTCTGTGATTGGTAAAATAACTTGTAATTTTGTGGCGATATAATCTTTCGCGTATATATCAACAAGTCGTTTCATTAAATCCATATTATAATATACTTTTATCTAATTTATAATAATGACCAGCGAAACAAAATCTCCCGAAGTAAAATATCATCAAAAAGTTAATATATTAAATTATAGGGAACTAGCAGAGGCAGTTCGAAAATGTCTGTCGGGTTATAGTGCTTATTCTGTTGACGTTATTTTAATACAAGGCGATTCTGATAAAATTCTCCTAACAGCAACAGAAAAAAATAAACTTAATGATAGTGCATTTATAACACTAAAATTTGATCGCGATGATGCTTTGATGTTTGCACATAACTGTCTTACTCAAACAGAATTACGAAATATAATTAATCATCGTATTTGAAACTGAATCTGTCAAAAGTTGACATTGACGTTGCTGATCTTCTTTCGCCATCTGCAACATCTTTTACTGAACTGGGGTTAATTTTAAGATGTTTTGCAGTAGAAAAAATTGATTTAAATTTGATTGTTTCTCTAGTTTCTAAATTTACTGTGATAATTGATCTAGCAAATCTAATACCAGCAGCATCTACTCGTCTGGTGTCTTCTTCTTGCGTAACGAGATCGAGATTTTCAATCCGGTTGTCTGATTTAATTTTATTTTTATGATCAATAACTAAAATATTTAAAATAACACCGTTAAATATTTCGTAACCAAATCTGTGTGATTTATAATTAAAAAAATATGTTTTTGTTCCGCATACCCTAATTATAAGATACCCACATTCATTCAATTCTCCTAATACTTTTTTGTTCTTATCTTTCGAATAATTCCGCGATCGTTAGCTTCGTATAGATCAAAAACTGGGTGCGGTTGATACTCGTTTTGTAAAGATAAATTCTCAATATTGTCATCGTTTATTGAGTTATGTACCCTATAAACTCTCTGTCCATCTGGAATTTCATCGTGGAACAAAGTATAGATAAAATCTTTTCTGAACATTTCAGTCGTATCAGTATCATCTCCTTTTACTGAAATTATCATCCCGGCTGGCGTTGGTTTTCCTACAGATTTTTGAGATTTTATGTTAATAACTGAACCAAGTGCATTTGCAGCATATAAGTTGTACGTTGAGTGAACATGATAAGTTTCTTGCTCTTCCGCTGTCATTCTAATATATCTCAAAATTTCTGTCATTATACTATAGGGATTTTATATCTCTAATGATATTGTACGTAAATTTTAATTAAATATGAAAATACTATATATAACATAATGTTAAAATTGCAAGATATTGCTAAAAAGAGCATTATCAAAACAGAAAAAAGTGCTACCGCATTCTCAGGATACGACAACAGTTACAAATTTGATAATCAAAATGTTTTAGTAAATTTTAACTCCACAAATTTATATCATCTTTTGCAACCAGTTATAGCTCAAGAACTTACAGCTCACAAAAGTATCAAACTAATAGTTCAGTATCATATGATTTTATCAAAGTTACATGCAATCGAAAAAGATATACTTGATATAATTTTTGAAAATACAAGTTTCGACAGAGAAATTTCAGAACCATATTTAACAGCTTAATCACGAAAAATATTAACTGAAACAAATATTGCCACAGTCGCCGCTGAAATACACCAAGAGATAAATAAAAAATTGGAGGAATTTACTTCGTCTGGGTCAGGTTGGAAATTTGAAATGATAAAGGAAGTTTTAATTCATACAGCAAAATATTAGGTACTTAGAGGTGGTTCTTACGTTGATCTTCCAAAAAACAATTAAAAACAAAAAATGCTGTATAAATGTCAAAAACAACGACAATCAATGTTTTCGTTGGTCAATTTTGTCGGAGAGACATCCTCAGCGTGTCCACAGTGACCGAATTGAAAAGTATTTGCCATACAAAGACGAACTAGATTTTAACGGAATAACTTTTCCAGTGGCAGAAAATCGGATACCAAAGTTTGAAAAACAAAACAATATTTCAGTAAATGTTTTCGGACTATATGAGCGAGAAAATGTTTACCCAAGATATATTCCAGAGACTGCTACACAAAAGACAATACATTTATTATTTTATCGAGGACATTACGTTTGGATAAAAAACTTTAACGGTTTAGTTTGCGGACAGTATAATAAAAATAAAAAGAAGAAATATTTCTGTTACAAATGTTTGCTGGGTTTTTCTAAGAATGAGAAACTACAGGAACATCTTAAATACTGTATCAACGTTCAAAGAATAACTATGCCAAGCGAAAAAGAAAAAGTCTTAAAATTTAAAAATTATGACCATAAGCTAAATATACCTTTCGTTATTTATGCGGATTTTGAGTGCCTGTTCGTTTCAGTAGCTGGCGCTGAACATGATCCAAATAAATCAAGCACAAGAAATATACAACAACATGTCCCTTGCGGAGTAGCTTATAAAGTAGTTTGTTGCGTCGACGATAAGTTTTCATGTCCAGTAAAGTTATATAGATGTAAAGATAATGAATCTAAAAGTCCAGCGGTATGGTTACTAAAAAATCTGATAGATGATGTCAATAGAATTTCTAACAAATTATTTAAGACAGCTCCAATGAAAGTAACGTGTAAATAACAACATGAATTTAACGAAGCGGTTAATTGTCATATTTGCAAGAAGTTATTCGTAGACTCAAACGGAGTCCAAGATAAAGTGCGCGATCACTGTCATCTAAATGGCCAGTATCGTGGAGCGGCTCATAATAATTGTAATTTAAAATTTCATGCACCAAAGTTTATACATGTCATTTTACATATCTTTCGTGGCTATGATAGTCATATCATTGTAGAAGCTTTTAGCAACGAGGAAATTAAATCTAAACTAAAACTAAATAATAAGATGAAATGTATTCCAAATAATTGTGAAAAGTATATGTCAGTTACTCTCGGAAAATTACGTTTCATTGATAGTCTGCAATGTATGGCAGCATCATTAAATGAACTTGTAAAAGGTTGCAGCACTTTTAATAATCTGGAAAGTTGCTTTGGTGAAAACTACGTCGATCTGACAAGAAAAATGTATCTTTCCGTATGAGTATCTCGACGACTGGAGCAGATTTGATGAAACTTCTCTGCCTAGCAAAGACAAATTTTACTCGCAGCTAAAAGGTGAAGATGTGTCGGACAATGAATACAAAAATGCTTAAGAAATTTGGAATAAATTTAGTTGTAAAACATTTGGTGATTATCATGATATATATTTGAAAACAGATGTTTTATTACTAGCAGATGTTTTTGAAAGCTTTCGTCGAGTAATCTACAGCAATTATGGACTAGATTCTTGTTGGTATTATTCTGCTCACGTGCTGTCGTGGGACGCTCTACTAAAAACAAGCAATGTAGAATTAGATCTCTTAACAGACGTCGATATGTTTAGTTTTATTGAAAAAGGTATCAGAGGCGGAATTAGTGTTAGAACAAAAAAAAATATGCAGTAGCTAATAATAAATATCTAAACAATTATGATTAAAAGCTCCTATCCAATTATATTATTTATCTAGATTGTGTGAATTTGTATGGGTATGCAATGTCAGAGCCAATGCCGTGCGGTGGATTTCATTGGATAACTTCAGATCAATTTCTTAAAGAAACTGAAAAAGATTTACCTAGAAAAATTAATGATGTCAGTTATTTTGTTGAAGTCGATCTAGATTACCCTAGTTCGTTACATGATCTACACAACGACTACTCATTTTGTGCAGAGTCGATGATAATAGATTACAGTTTACTATCACCCGAGCAACGAGCCATGACAACAGCAAAAAATTCGATCGTTAATAAGTTAGTTCCAAATTTGCTAAATAAAAGAAATTACGTGATACATTACAAAAATTTAAAACAAGCAGTAGATGCTGGACTAGTTCTGAGAAAAGTCCATCGTGTGCTAAAATTTAATCAGTCGAGGAGGATGCCAAATTATATTGACTTAAATACCAAACGTCGTGCTATTGCTAAGACCGACTTTGAGAAAAACTTTTTTAAGTTAATGAATAACTCAGTTTTTGGAAAGACAATGGAGAACAATAGAAAAAGAGTTTCTATCGAAATTGTACATGATATAAATCGTAGAAATAAATTAGTTAACGATGATGGTTTTGTCAGCATGAATATATTTAATGAAGATCTTGTTGCAATACAACGACGAAAGACAAATTTAAAGTTAAATAAACCAATATATGTTGGTGCATCTGTACTTGATATATCAAAGTGGCTAATATACGACTTTCGCTATAAGTTTACCAAAAAGCAGTGGCCAGATTCGGAGTTGCTATTTACTGATTAAGATTCGCTAGTTTATAATATAAAATGTGAAGATGTCTATGAGGATATTTATTAACGCCGTGACTTACTTGATTTATCAGATTATCCAGAAAGTAGTGGATTTCATGATAATGTGAATAAAAAGTTGGTTGGTTGGTTGATTGAATTTTTTACGGCGCACCAGCACTATGAGGCTATTTAGCGCCATACAAAAGGTTATATCTTTCATTACTTAAAAGTGGTAAAAGATTACGTATCGACCAGCGATACGAAACCAAACAGTTAAAAGAAAAACGATAAAATAGTAACGGTGATAAATAAAGTTTCCAGATCAACGGGGAGTGCAAATGATGTATGACAACTAAAACAGATGAAAGGTAATTAAAATCTAACGACGGTATATATATAGCACATAAAACTGTTTAAGGTGATAGCATAAAAGCTATAACTTATGATAAATATTTACTTCCTTCAGGAAGTCTATAATATAAGAAATGCTAACTGTATCAAAGAGTTCCCTAATGTCATGCACATTGTAATAATGATTACGCGTAGGTTGGAGGTCGAAACACTCCAACATAAAGTGCTTAACAGTGAATGGTTCATTGCAAGATATGCACTCTGGTGGGTCTTCTCCTTTTAGTATATAGGAGTGGGTTAAATAAGTATGGCCGATTCGAATTCTTGCAACGACTACCTCCTCCCTACGGACGGCTCTGTAGGAAGGAGTCCATTCTCCTAGGGTTGGCTTGATGGCATGAAGTTTGTTATTCACGGCATCATTCCATGATGCCTGCCATTTCTGACGTAAACATTCTTTGATACTACGTATAAAATCCGTATACGGTGTATTAAAATGAGATGGTTCTAGTGATAGAGCCATTTTAGCAGCGTGGTCTGCTTTGTCATTACCTTTAATTCCAATATGGCTGGGTAACCAACAGTATACTATATTGTGGGAGGTACTCAGCTCAGTATGTTTCAGGAGAACATTAGCTAATAATGGATTCTCCAGTTTTCTATTATGTAGTGACTGAAGTACTGATAGTGAATCGGAGAAGATGATGATATTTAAAATACGCTTGCTTTCAATATATTGCAATGCAAGGTCTATTGCTCTGATTTCGGCTGAAAAAATTGATGTACCATTTGGCAAGCGATCTTTTGTTGTGTGTTTTCCACTAACGAAGGCTGCAGCAGCCTTTTCCTCATCTTTTGATCCATCAGTATATATTCTTGTATAATTTTCAAATTGGGCGATTAGTTCATGGTAAGAGTTGTGGAAGATGGAAGGGTTTGTCTCCGATTTTTTTCCATCGTGTAATGTGAAAAGTACCTTTGGTTGTTGAAGTAGCCAGGGAGGTGTTTTGGAGACGGTCGTTTTCAGAATTTTTGAACATTCAATTTTGCTACTGTCAAGGCATGGTAATATTCTAATGCCAAAGGTAGGTATGACGTTTGGTTTATTGTCATATAAGGTTTTATATTTGGGTTCCAAAACAGCCGAAAAAGCAGGGTTCAGAGGGTTTGAGCTTAATTTGAGAGCATACTGTGCAGAAAGCATTTCTCTACGTTGTGGTAAAGGTGGTTCGTTCGCTTCAACGAGTAGGCTTTCACACGGGGATGTCTTAAATGCTCCCAAGGCAAGTCTTGTTCCCTGATGATGAATTGGGTCTAGCATCTTCAAATAGGACTTCCTAGCTGAACCATAGACAACGCAACCATAGTCTAGTTTCGAGCGAATAAATGTTCTGTATAAACTGAGTGTGACTTTCCTATCAGCACCCCAGTCAGTGTGCGCTATTACTTTTAGTAAGTCTAGAGACTTCAAGCATTTAGCTTTCAAATTCTTGAGGTGTGGAATAAAAGTCAGTTTTCTGTCGAAGATAATACCTAAGAACTTTGCTTCCTCAACAACTGGAATAGGTGTTCCGTCCAGCGTGAGTTTAGGTCCATCATGATGTCTTCGTAGCTGACAGAAATGCATACATACAGTTTTTGATTTCGAGAATTTGAAACCGTTAGTATTGGCCCAATTTTGAATCTTCTTGATATTTTGCTGTAATTGTCTTTCAATTGTATGCATGTGCTTGGATCAGTAACATATTAAAAAGTCGTCAACATATAGGGAGCAATCCACACCGGGAGTCAGACACTTGGTGATGCTATTAATTTTTATGTTGAAAAGCGTCACCGATAAAATACTGCCCTGGGGCACACCCATCTCTTGATCGTGCATATCAGAGAGGGTAGAGCCCACTCGCACCTTGAATTCCCTGTCTGTTAGGAAGTTTGATATGAACGAGGGCAGTCGGCATTTTAGACCCAGATCGTGCAGGTCATTTAGTATTCCGTACTTCCACGTTGTGTCATAGGCCTTTTCCAGATCAAAGAAAACCGCTACTAAGTGTTCCTTCTTGATAAAAGCGTCGCGAATAAATGTTTTCAGTCTAACCAGATGATCATTGGTACTACGACCATAACGAAAGCCACTTTGGAAAGGAGATATTAAATTGTTGCTTTCCAAATACCATACAAGCCGAGAATTGATCATTCGTTCCATTGGTTTGCAAACGCAGCTAGTTAATGATATAGGTCTATAGTTGCTAGGATCTGCGCTATCTTTGCCTGGTTTGGGAATTGGTATTACTGTTGCTTCTTTCCAAATTTTTGGTACATTACCAGTAATCCATAAATCATTCAAGATTTCCAGAAGAACTGTTAAGGATGGTTCTGGAAGGTGTTTCAAAAACTGGTAATGTATATCGTCAGGCCCAGCAGATGTATCATGGGCCTTATTCAAAGATTCCATAAGCTCCGATAATGAAAACGGTTGGTTATAGCTCTCTGAGTTATTCGATGTGAATTTCAACCGTGTTTTCTCTTTTTGAGCTTTCAATCTTCGGAAAGATTCTGAATAATTAGACGATGAGGAATTTTTGGAGAAACAATCAGCAAGTACATTAGCTATTTCATGTTTGGTATTGAAATTGTTATTATTTAGCTTCAGATGTCGGAATGAATTGTATTTTCCCTTCCCATTTATTTGGCGGATCGTGTCCCAAACTTTCTTTATTGAGGAACGAGAGTTTAAAGTTGAAACATATTTTTTCCATGATGCTCGTTTACTTTCTTTAATTATGCGGCGAGCTTTGGCACGAACAATACGGTACTGAGTTAAGTTTTCGGGCGTTGGACGATTATTAAATTTTTTCAGTGCTTCTCGGCGTTGTCTAATGGCTTCTTTACATTCTTTAGTGAACCACGGTTTTTGAGTTCTTTTACAATTCGGCGAGGACTTAGGAATGGATTCTTCTGCAATCTCAATTAAGACGGATGTAAATTGTCGAATAGGATCAATATCGGTTAGGACGGTATTCCTGTTAAGTCTAGCTGTACAAAGTGTTTCAAACTTGGTCCAGTCAGCTTTCTTTAAATTCCACTGTGGAATCGTGTCATCAATTGTAACGTTGGTGTTCTTAAGAGAGATTGGAAAGTGATCACTGCTGTGAAGGTCATCAGCGACCTTCCAATTATAATCCAAAAGTAGTGAAGGAGAACAAATTGTCAAGTCGATACATGTATATGTACCAGTTCCTGGGTGCAAGTACGTCGGAGATTTGGTATTAAATAGACACAAGTCATGTCTAGTAACAAAATCTTCGACCCTTTTGCCCCTGTCGCTTATGTAATTTGATCCCCATAAAATATTATGGGCATTAAAATCACCGAGTAAAACAAATGGTGCAGGAAGTTGTTGAACAAGCGTGTCTAGTTCGTTTGGTAATAAGTTGGTGTTTGGTGGTATATAAATAGAACAAAATGTGATCACTCGATGTAGAGTGACACTCACAGCAATGGCTTGCAAGTTTGTGTTTAAAGGGATGACGCTATGTGGGGCTCTATTGTTCACAGCAATAGAAACCCCTCCCGAGGCCCTGTCAACGTTCTGTAAGTAGGTGTTAAACAGGGAGTAGTTTTTAAGTGTGATGTCCGTTTCTTTTAAAAAGGTTTCCTGAAGGCATAGTATTGCAGGATCATATTCGTTTAAAACCAGGAGAATATCATTGTAATTGGCTTTAAGTCCTCGACAATTCCATTGTATGATCGTGTTCTTCATTATAAGTTTAGATTGGAGATTTTGGAGCTAGGTTAGACTTTTTGCGGAGAGAATCTATATGGTTATTTCTACGGAGGAAGTACGGGGATGATTTTTTTTGTTAGGTCTGGAGCTATTTTGAGAACATGGAGCAGTATCTTCTGCATCCATACTCTCAATGTCCTCAAACCTGTTATAGAGTTTGATCTGGTCTTCTGACCCCTTTTGCTGCCTATTTCCTTGTGATCTGTTTTTGTTCTTTGGTGATTTCTGTTGTTGAGTATTATTGAATGTTGTTTGGGTAGATGCCGTGGTTCTTTGTGCTTGGTAATGGGGGGTGTTAGTGCTTGATGTTGACTCGGGTGCATCTGTCTTCGTTTGAGCGTCCTTCGTTGCCTTGGGATTGTTCTTCACTACAGTGGAGAAGGATGGGCCAGGAAAAGATGTTTTTGCCTGTACAAGCTTTCTGGCCTCTGGATAGGGAATGTTGGATGTATATTTAACCCTCTGTATTTCCTTCTCCTGTTTCCAGGTATCACAATCCTTGGAATTGGCGTGGTGCTCCTTTCCACAGTTGACACAATGCGGAGTGGCTCTACACTCAGATTCCTGGTGAGAGTGATCTCCGCATCGGCCACATATTTGGCTTCTTGAGCAGCGGTCTTCATGATGACCATATTTCTGACACTTATAACATCGAAGTGGATTTGGTATGTACACATCAACCTTCACTTGCAGAAAGCCAACTTTGACCACTCTGGGTACTGTTGGCTTGTTGAAGGTGAGTATAATGGTGTTGGTGTCCTGCAGGTTGTTGTTACGTTTAATACGTATTCTACGGACTGCAGTGACACCTTCGTTTTTCATCCCTTCAATGATATCCGTGTCGCTGACTCCAGCCAAGTCACGACAGCGAATCACGCCTTTGGACGAATTGAGTGTTGTGTGGGCGAACGAGGTCACTGGAATATCGAAAAATGTTGTCATTTTCTTGAGGTTTTCTGCTTGACCTCGTCGCTCACACTCGACAAGTAGGCAGCCCGATTTTAACTTTTTAACACCTTTTGGTGTTCCAATCAGTCCCATAATTGTTTTCTCGATCACAAACGGAGAGAGTACATTAAGCGGTTTTGTGGCATCTTTAGACTGTATAACCATGAAGCGTGGAAATGAATCCACACCACATGGTTCGTCATCTGAGTCAGATCCAGTTTTGGTACGCTTGAGTTGATTTTTTTTGGAAATATCCATGTTGGTGGATTTAAAATTCAGCACCCGTGCTCCCCGCCCACCAAGGAGCCCAACAAGGGGACACTTTTCAAGTGTCAGGGATACACAGATGTTATACTCAGTAGGTAAATTCACCTCCTGATTCATCCCATAAGACATACTCAGTCGGTAAAATTACCTCCCAATTGACCCGCTGAGCCACCGCCTTCTAGGAAGTCTTCTAAGACTTGGAAAAGGGAAAGTTAAAGGGATAGAATGTAGGGGCAACGGTGGTATCAAGAGAGATACAACGAGAAAGATAAAGAAAGTGAGCGAGAAATAAAGACCTCCTAGGGCTCGGCGTGACCAGCCGATTTGTCGAGACCGGGCCCATCCCGACCACCTGTCTAGAAGAAGTAGAGGCCAAAGTAGTGTATTGCATCGGAAAGCCTCTGCTCAACTACCAGGATCCTTTCCTCCTCCGACACGGGTCGCAACCCACGGCAAACAGGTTGCCTCTACTTAGTAGCCTCTTACGACACGTAGCGAGGCACGGCGGACCAAGGTAATAAGTTGGTGTTCGGTGGTATATAAATAGAACAAAATGTAATCACTCGATGTAGAGTGACACTCACAGCAATGGCTTGCAAATTTGTGTTTAAAGGGATGACGCTATGTGGGGCTCTATTGTTCACAGCAATAGAAACCCCTCCCGAGGCCCTGTCAACGTTCTGTAAGTAGGTGTTAAACAGGGAGTAGTTTTTAAGTGTGATGTTGTCCCTATCTTTTAAAAAGGTTTCCTGAAGGCATAGTATTGCAGGATCATAGTCGTTTAAAAGCAGGAGAATATCATTGTAATTGGCTTTAAGTCCTCGACAATTCCATTGTATGATCGTGTTCTTCATTATAAGTTTAGATTGGAGATTTTGGAGCTAGGTTAGACTTTCGCGGAGAGAATCTATATGGTTATTTCTACGGAGGAAGTACGGGGATGATTTTTTTGTTAGGTCTGGAGCTACTTTGAGAACATGGAGCAGTATCTTCTGCATCCATGCTCTCAATGTCCCCAAACCTGTTATAGAGTTTGATGGGGTCTTCTGACCCCTTTTGCTGCCTATTTCCTTGTGATCTGTTTTTGTTCTTTGGTGATTTCTGTTGTTGAGTATTATTGAATGTTGTTTGGGTAGATGCCGTGGTTCTTTGTGCTTGGTAATGGGGGGTGTTAGTGCTTGATGTTGACTTGGGTGCATCTGTCTGCGTTTGAGCGTCCTTCGTTGCCTTGGGATTGTTCTTCACTACAGTGGAGAAGGATGGGCCAGGAAGAGATTTTTTGCCTGTACAAGCTTTCTGGCCTCTGGATAGGGAATGTTGGATGTGTATTTAACCCTCTGTATTTCCTTCTCCTGTTTCCAGGTATCACAATCCTTGGAATTGGCGTGGTGCTCTTTTCCACAGTTGACACAATGCGGAGTTGCTCTACACTCAGCTTCCTGGTGAGAATGGTCTCCACATCGGCCACATATCTGGCTTTTTGAGCAACGATCTTCGTGATGGCCATATTTCTGACATTTATAGCATCGAAGGGGGTTAGGTATGTAGATCTCAACCTTCACTTGCAAAAAGCCAACCTTGACCACTCTGGGTACTGCTGGCTTGTTGAAGGTGAGTACTAATGTGTTGGTGTCCTGCAGATTGTTATTACGTTTAATTCTTATTCTGCGAACTGCAGTGACACCTTCGTTTTTCATCCCTTCGATGATATCTTTGTCGCTTACTCCAGCCTTGTCACGACATCGAATCACGCCTTTGGACGAGTTGAGTGTTGTGTGAGCGAATGAGGTCACCGGAATATCGAAAAATGTCTTCATTTTCCGGATATTCTCGATCTGACCCCGTCGCTCACATTCAACAAGTAGGCAGCCCGATTTCAACTTCTTTACACTTTTTGGTGTACCAATTATACCCGTAATTGTCTTTTCAATAACAAACGGAGACAATGAGGTTAGCTGTTTTGAGTCGTCTGTAGATTGTATAACCATGAAGCGTGGAAATGATTCCACACCACATGGTTCGTCATCTGAGTCAGATCCAGTCTTGGTACGTTTTAGTTGATTTTTTTTGAAATATCCATGTTGTTGGATTTAAAATTCAGCACCCGTGCTCCCCGCCCACCAAGGAGCCCAACAAGGGGACACTTTTCAAGTGCCAGGGATACACAGATGTTATACTCAGTAGGTAAATTCACCTCCTGATTCATCCCATAAGACATACTCAGTCGGTAAAATTACCTCCCAATTGGCCCGTTGAGCCACCGCCTTCTAGGAAGTCTTCGAAGACTTGGAAAAGGGAAAGTTAAAGGGATAGAATGTAGGGGCAACGGTGGTATCAAGAGAGATACAACGAGAAAGATAAAGAAAGTGAGCGAGTAAATAAAGACCTCCTAGGGCTCGGCGTGACCAGCCGATCTGTCGAGACCGGGCCCATCCCGACCACCCGTCTAGAAGAAGTAGAGGCCAAAGTAGTGTATTGCATCGGAAAGCCTCTGCTCAACTACCAGGATCGTTTCCTCCTCCGACACGGGTCGCAACCCACGGCAAACAGGTTGCCTCTACTTAGTCGCCTCTTACGACACGTAGCGAGGCACGGCGGGCCAATTCTACAACCCTGGACCCGCAGGGGGAGAAGATGGAAGGGTTTGTCTCCGATTTTTTTCCATCGTGTAACGTGAAAAGTACCTTTGGTTGTTGAAGTAGCCAGGGAGGTATTTCGGAGACGGTCGTTTTCAGAATTTTTGAAAGTTCAATTTTTGTACTGTCAAGGCATGGTAATATTCTAATGCCAAAGGTAGGTGTGACCTTTGGTTTATTGTCATATAAGGTTTTATATTTGGGTTCAAAAATAGCCGAAAAAGCAGGGTTCAGAGGGTTTGAGCTTAATTTGAGAGCATACTGTGCGGAAAGCATTTCTCTACGTTGTGATAAAGGGGATTCGTTCGCTTCAACGAGTAGGCTTTCACACGGGGATGTCTTAAATGCTCCCAAGGCAAGTCTTATTCCCTGATGATGAATTGGGTCTAGCATCTTCAAATAGGACTTCCTAGCTGAACCATAGACAACGCAACCATAGTCTAGTTTCGAGCGAATAAATGTTCTGTATAAACTGAGTAGGACTTTCCTATCAGCATCCTAGTCAGTGTGCGCTACTACTTTAAGTAAATCTAGAGATTTCAAGCATCTAGCTTCCAAATTCTTCAGGTGTGGAATAAAAGTCAGTTTTCTGTCGAAGATAATACCTAAAAATTTTGCTTCCTGAACAACTGGAATAGGTTGGTTGGTTAGTTGAATTTTTACGGCGCACCAGCACTATGAGGCTATTTAGGGCCATACAAAAGGTTATATCGTTCATCATTTAAAAGTGGTAAAAGGTTTCGTATCGACCAGCGGTACGAAGCCAGACAGTTGAAGGTAAAAAGATAAAATGGTAACGGTGATAAATAAATAAAGTTTCCCGATCAACGGGGAGTGCAAATGATGTATGACAACGAGAACAGATGAAAGGTAATTAAAATCTAACGACGGTATATATAGCACATAAAACTGTTCAAGGTGATAGCATATAAGCTATAACTTATGATAAATATTTACCTCCTTCAGGAAGTCTATAATATCAGGAATGCTAACTGTATCAAAGAGCTCCCTAATGTCATGCACATTGTAATGATGATTACGCGTAGGTTGGGGGTCGAAACACTCCAACATAAAGTGCTTAACGGTGAATGGTTCATTGCAAGCTACGCACTCTGGTGGGTCTTCTCCTTTTAGTATGTAGGAGTGGGTTAAATAAGTATGACCAATTCGAATTCTTGCAATGACTACCCCCTCCCTACGGACGGCTCTGTAGGAAGGAGTCCATTCTCCTAGGGTTGGCTTGATGGCATGAAGTTTGTTATTCACGGCATCATTCCATGATGCCTGCCATTTCTGACGTAAACAGTCTTTGATACTACGTTTAAAATCCGTATACGGTGTACTAAAATCAGATGGTTCTAGTGATAGGGCCATTTTAGCAGCGCAGTCTGCTTTGTCATTTCCTTTAATTCCAATATGGCTGGGTAACCAACAGTATACTATATTGTGGGACGTACTCAGCTCAGTATGTTTAAGGAGAACATTAGCTAATAATGGATTCTCCAGTTTTCTATTATGTAGTGACTGAAGTACTGATAGTGAATCGGAGAAGATGATGCTATTCAAAATACGTTTCCTTTCAATATATTGCAATTCAAGGTCTATTGCTCTGATTTCGGCTGAAAAAAATTGATGTACCATTTGGCAAGCGAACTTTTGTTGTGTGTTTTCCACTAACGAATGCTGCAGCAGCCTTTTCTTGCTCTTTTGATCCATCAGTATATATTCTTGTATAATTTTCAAATTGGGCGATTAGTTCATGGTAAGAGTTGTGGAAGATGGAAGGGATTGTCTCCGATTTTTTTCCATCGTGTAACGTGAAAAGTACCTTTGGTTGTTGAAGTAGCCAGGGAGGTGTTTCGGAGACGGTCGTTTTCAGAATTTTTGAAAGTTCAATTTTGGTACTGTCAAGGCATGGTAATATTCTAATGCCAAAGGTAGGTGTGACGTTTGGTTTATTGTCATATAAGGTTTTATATTTGGGTTCAAAAACAGCCGAAAAAGCAGGGTTCAGAGGGTTTGAGCTTAATTTGAGAGCATACTGTGCGGAAAGCATTTCTCTACGTTGTGATAAAGGTGGTTCGTTCGCTTCAACGAGTAGGCTTTCACACGGGGATGTCTTAAATGCTCCCAAGGCAAGTCTTATTCCCTGATGATGAATTGGGTCTAGCATCTTCAAATAGGACTTCCTGGCTGAACCATAGACAACGCAACCATAGTCTAGTTTCGAGCGAATAAATGTTCTGTATAAACTGAGTATGACTTTCCTATCAGCACCCCAGTCAGTGTGCGCTACTACTTTAAGTAAATCTAGAGATTTCAAGCATTTAGCTTTCAAATTCTTCAGGTCTGGAATAAAAGTCAGTTTTCTGTCGAAGTCAATACCTAAAAATTTTGCTTCCTCAACAACTTCAATCGGTGTTACGTCCAGCGTGAGTTTAGGTCCATCGTGATGTCTTCATAACTGACAGAAATGCATACATACAGTTTTTGATTTCGAGAATTTGAAACCGTTAGTATTGGCCCAATTATGAATCTGGTTGATATTTTGCAGTAATTGTCTTTCGATGGTATGCATGTGTTTGGATCGGTAACATATTAAAAAGTCATGAACATATAGAGAGCAATCCACACCGGGAGTCAGACACTTGGTGATGTTATTAATTTTTATGTTGAAAAGCGTCACGGATAAAATACTGCCCTGGGGCACACACATCTCTTGATTGTGCATATCAGAGAGGGTGGAGCCCACTCGTACCTTGAATTCTCTGCCTGAGAGGATGTTTGATATAAACGAGGGCAGTCGGCCTTTTAGACCCAGATCGTGTAGGTCATTTAGTATTCCGTACTTCCATGTTGTGTCATAGGCCTTTTCCAAATCAAAGAAAACAGCTACTAAATGTTCTTTCTTGATGAAAGCGTCGCGAATAAATGTTTCAAGTCGAACCAGATGATCATTGGTACTACGACCATAACGAAAGCCACTTTGGTTGGTTGGTTGGTTGGTTAGTTGAATTTTTACGGAGCACCAGCACTATGAGGCTCTTTAGCGCCATACAAAAGCTTATATCTTTCATCATTTAAAAGTGGTAAAATGTTTCGTATTGACCAGCGATACGAAACCAAACAGTTGAAGGTAAAAAGATAAAATGGTAACGGTTATAAATATATAAAGTTTCCCGATCAACGAGGAGTGCAAATGATGTATGACAACGAGAACAGATGAATGATAATTAAAATCTGCCGACGGTATATGTAGCACATAAAACTGTTCAAGGTGATAGCATACAAGCTATAGCTTATGATAAATAATTACTTCCTTCATGAAGTCTATAATATAAGAAACGCTAACTGTATCAAAGAGCTCCCTAATGTCATACACATTGTAATAATGATTACGCCTTGGTTGGAGGTCGAGACACTCCAACATAAAGTGCTTAACGGTGAATGGTTCATTGCAAGCTACGCACTCTGGTGGGTCTTCTCCTTTTAGTATGTAGGAGTGGGTTAAATAAGTATGACCAATTCGAATTCTTGCAATGACTACCTCCTCCCTACGGACGGCTCTGTAGGAAGGAGTCCATTCTCCTAGGGTTGGCTTGATGGCATGAAGTTTGTTATTCACGGCATCATTCCATGATGCCTGCCATTTCTGACGTAAACAGTCTTTGATACTACGTTTAAAATCAGTATACGGTGTACTAAAATCAGATGGTTCTAGTGATAGGGCCATTTTAGCAGCGCGGTCTGCTTTGTCATTACCTTTAATTCCAATATGGCTGGGTAACCAACAGTATACTATATTGTGTGAGGTACTCAGCTCAGTATGTTTAAGAACATTAGCTAATAATGGATTCTCCAGTTTTCTATTATGTAGTGACTGAAGTACTGATAGTGAATCGGAGAAGATGATGCTATTTAAAATACGCTTGCTTTCAATATATTGCAATGCAAGGTCTATTGCTCTGATTTCGGCTGAAAAAATTGATGTACCATTTGGCAAGCGAACTTTTGTTGTGTGTTTTCCACTAACGAAGGCTGCAGCAGCCTTTTCCTTGCTCTTTTGATCCATCAGTATATATTCTTGTATAATTTTCAAATTGGGCGATTAGTTCATGGTAAGAGTTGTGGAAGATGGAAGGGATTGTCTCCGATTTTTTTCCATCGTGTAACGTGAAAAGTACCTTTGGTTGTTGAAGTAGACAGGGAGGTGTTTCGGAGACGGTCGTTTTCAGAATTTTTGAAAGTTCAATTTTGGTACTGTCAAGGCACGGCAATATTCTAATGCCAAAGGTAGGTGTGACGTTTGGTTTATTGTCATATAAGGTTTTATATTTGGGTTCAAAAACAGCCGAAAAAGCAGGGTTCAGAGGGTTTGAGCTTAATATGAGAGCATACTGTGCAGAAAGCATTTCTCTACGTTGTGATAAAGGTGGTTCGTTCGCTTCAACGAGTAGGCTTTCACACGGGGATGTCTTAAATGCTCCCAAGGCAAGTCTTATTCCCTGATGATGAATTGTGTCTAGCATCTTCAAATAGGACTTCCTGGCTGAACCATAGACAACGCAACCATAGTCTAGTTTCGAGCGAGTAAATGTTCTGTATAAACTGAGTATGACTTTCCTATCAGCACCCCAGTCAGTGTGCGCTACTACTTTAAGTAAATCTAGAGATTTCAAGCATTTAGCTTTCAAATTCTTCAGGTCTGGAATAAAAGTCAGTTTTCTGTCGAAGTCAATACCTAAAAATTTTGCTTCCACAACAACTTCAATCGGTGTTACGTCCAGCGTGAGTTTAGGTCCATCGTGATGTCTTCATAACTGACAGAAATGCATACATACTGTTTTTGATTTCGAGAATTTGAAACCGTTAGTATTGGCCCAATTTTGAATCTGGTTGATATTTTGCTGTAATTCTCTTTCAATTGTATGCATGTGCTTGGATCGGTAGCATATTAAAAAGTCGTCAACATATAGGGAGCAATCCACACCGGGAGTCAGACACTTGGTGATGCTATTAATTTTTATGTTGGAAAGCGTCACCGATAAAATACTGCCCTGGGGCACACCCATCTCTTGATCGTGCATATCAGAGAGGGTAGAACCCACTCGTACCTTGAATTCTCTGTCTGAGAGGAAGTTTGATATGAACGAGGGCAGTCGGCCTTTTAGACCCAGATCGTGTAGGTCATTTAGTATTCCGTACTTCCATGTTGTGTCATAGGTCTTTTCCAAATCAAAGATAACCGCTACTAAATGTTCTTTCTTGATGAAAGCGTCGCGAATAAATGTTTCAAGTCGAACCAGATGATCATTGGTACAACGACCATAACGAAAGCCACTTTGGAAAGGAGATATTAAATTGTTGCTTTCCAAATACCATACAAGCCGAGGATTGATCATTCGTTCCATTGTTTTGCATACGCAGCTAGTTAATGATATAGGTCTATAGTTGGTAGGATCTGCGCTATCTTTGCCTGGTTTGGGAATTGGTATTACTATTGCTTCTTTCCAAATTGTTGGTACGTTACCAGTAATCCATAAATCATTGATGATTTCCAGAAGAACTGTTAAGGATGGTTCAGGAAGGTGTTTCAAAAACTGGTAATGTATATCGTCAGTCCGAGCGGATGTATCATGGGCCTTATTCAAAGATTCCATAAGCTCCGAGAATGAAAACGGTTGGTTATAACTTTCTGAGTTATTCGATGTGAATTTCAACCGTGTTGTTTCTTTTTTGAGCTTTTAGTCTTTGGAAAGCTTCTGAATAATTAGACGATGAGGAATGTTTGGAGAAACAATCAGCAAGTACATTAGCTATTTCAAGCTTGGTATTGAAATTGTTGTTATTTATCTTCACATGTCGGAATGAATTGTGTTTTCCCTTTCCATTTATTTTGCGGATCGTATCCCAAACTGTCTCAATTGAGGAACGAGAGTTTAAAGTTGAATCATATTTTTTCCATGATGCTCGTTTACTTTCTTTAATTATGCGGCAAGCTTTGGCCCGAAAAATACGGTACTGAGTTAAGTTTTCGGGCGTTGGACGATTATTAAATTTTTTCAGTGCTTCACGGCGTTGTCTAATAGCTTCTTTACATTCTTTAGTGAACCACGGTTTTGGGGTTCTTTTACAATTCGGCGAGGACTTAGGAATGGATTCTTCTGCAATCTCAATTAAGACGGATGTAAATTGTCGAATAGGATCATTATCGTTTAGGACGGTATTCCTGTTAATTCTGGCTGAACAAAGTGTTTCAAATTTGGCCCAGTCAGCTTTCTTTAAATTCCACTGTGGAATCGTGTCATCAATTGTAACGTTGGTGTTCTTAAGAGAGATTGGAAAGTGATCACTGCTGTGAAGGTCATCAGCGACCTTCCAATTATAATCCAAAAGTAGTGAAGGAGATCAAATTGTCAAGTCGATACAAGTGTATGTACCAGTTCCTGGGTGCAAGTACGTCGGGGATTTGGTATTAAATAGACACAAGTCGTGTCTAGTAATAAAATCTTCAACCTTTTTGCCCCTGTCGCTTATGTAATTTGATCCCCATGAAATGTTATGGGCATTAAAATCACCGAGTAAAACAAATGGTGCAGGAAGTTGTTGAACAATCGTGTCTACTTCGTTTGGTAATAAGTTGGTGTTTGGTGGTATGTAAATAGAACAAAAAGTAATCACTCGATGTAGAGTGACACTCACAGCAATGGCTTGCAAATTTGTGTTTAAAGGGATGATTCTATGTGGGGCTCTATTGTTCACAGCAAAAGAAACCCCTCCCGAGGCCCTGTCAACGTTCTGTAAGTAGGTATTAAACAGGGAGTAGTTTTTAAGTGTGATGTTGTCCGTATCTTTTAAAAAGGTTTCCTGAAGGCATATTATTGCAGGATCATATTCGTTTAAAAGCAGGAGAATATCATTGTAATTGGCTTTACGTCCTCGACAATTCCATTGTATGATCGTGTTCTTCATTATAAGTTTAGATTGGAGATTTTGGAGCTAGGTTAGACTTTTCGCGGAGAGAATCTATATGGTTATTCTTACGGAGGAAGTACGGGAATGATTTTTTTGTCAGGTCTGGAGCTACTTTGAGAACATGGAGCAGTATCTTCTGCATCCATGCTCTCAATGCCTCCAAACCTGCTATAGAATTTGATGGGGTCTTCTGACACCTTTTGCTGCCTATTTCCTTGTGATCTGTTTTTGGTCTTTGGTGATTTCGGTGGTTGAGTATTATTGAATGTTGTTTGGGTAGATACCGTGGTTTTTTGTGCTTGGTAATGGGGGGTGTTAGTGCTTGATGTTGATTCGGGTGCATCTGTCTGCGTTTGAGCGTCCTTTGTTGCCTTGGGATTGTTCTTCACTACAGTGGAGAAGGATGGGCCAGGAAGACATGTTTTTGCCTGTACAAGCTTTCTGGCCTCTGCATAGGGAATGTTGGATGTGTATTTAACCCTCTGTATTTCCTTCTCCTGTTTCCAGGTATCACAATCCTTGGAATTGGCGTGGTGCTCCTTTCCACAGTTGACACAATGCGGAGTGGCTCTACACTCAGACTCCTGGTGAGAGTGATCTCCGCATCGGCCACATATTTGGCTTCTTGAGCAGCGGTCTTCATGATGACCATATTTCTGACACTTATAACATCGAAGTGGATTTGGTATGTACACAACAACCTTCACTTGCAGAAACCCAACTTTGAAGACTCTGGGTACTGTTGGCTTGTTGAAGGTGAGTATAATGGTGTTGGTGTCCTGCAGGTTGTTGTTCCGTTTAATACGTATTCTACGGACTGCAGTGACACCTTCGTTTTTCATCCCTTCAATGATATCCATGTCGCTGACTCCATCCAGGTCACGACAGCGAATCACTCCTTTGGACGAACTGAGTGTTGTGTGGGCGAACCAGGTCACTGGAATATCGAAAAATGTTGTCATTTTCTTGAGGTTTTCTCTTTGACCTCGTCGCTCACACTCGACAAGTAGGCAGCCCGATTTTAACTTTTTAACACAATTTGGTCTTCCAATCCGTCCCATAATTGTTTTCTCGATCACAAACGGAGAGAGTACATTAAGCGGTTTTGTGGCATCTTTAGACTGTATAACCATGAAGCGTGGAAATGAATCCACACCACATGTTTCGTCATCTGAGTCAGATCCAGTTTTGGTACGCTTGAGTAGATTTTTTTTGGAAATATCCATGTTGGTGGATTTAAAATTCAGCACCCGTGCTCCCCACCCACCAAGGAGCCCAACAAGGGGACACTTTTACAGTGCCAAAAATACACAAATGTTATACGCAGTAGGCAAATTCACCTCCTCATTCATCCCATAAGACATACTCAGTCGGCAAAATTACCTCCCAATTGACCCGTTGAGCCACCGCCTTCTAGGAAGTCTGCTAAGACTTGGAAAAGGGAAAGTTAAAGGGATAGAATGTAGGGGCAACGGTGGTATCAAGAGAGATACAATGAGAAGGATAAAGAAAGTGAGCGAGTAAACAAAGACCTCCTAGGGCTCAGCGTGACCAACCGATTTGTCGAGACCGGGCCCATCCCGACCACCCGTCTAGAAGAAGTAGAGGCCAATGTAGTGTATTGCATCGGAAAGCCTCTGCTCAACTACTAGGATCCTTTCCACCCCCGACACGGGTCGCAACCCACGGCAAACAGGTTGCCTCTACATAGTCACTTCTTACGACACATAGCGAGGCACGGCGGGCCAATCCTACAACCCCGGACCCGCAGGGGGGCGGCGAAATATATGTTTAACAAAAATTTGTTTAATAATCGCAAGATCTATTGTCATAAGCTGAAGGTTTGGATCAAAGAAATCAAATATATTTTGAATAAGTGGATGATCAGCCAACGTTTGGAAGAATTGAAATAAGAGCCTGTAATAATAAAACAAAATAATGTTACTGTATTTCTTAACAAGTGTTCATATAGTAGACTCATGCTGTATGGCAACCTTTTAATTGCAAGTGGAGTTTGGTAATAAGCAGTCAAAACCTGATTTAGTGGCCACTTGCTTATAAAAGTTATCCTTTCACCTCTCAATCGTCCATCAAGTTTGCCTGCAGATGTTTATCACCTGATCAGTAACCACTGGTTTTGCTCCCATGGATACTTGCGTACTGTAACCATGATTATCTAAGTATGTTTCTTTCCCCGTCACTGTACTACTCAGCCGGACTTAATAAGGCATACTTTCAATCTTAACTGCCTACCTGATTTCAACAACTGCCTCTAACTACATTGGTTGCATATACTGTTCAGCCTATTGCATTCTTGCAATGTTCTATATCTTACTAATCTGTTATAAATCCCCCTGACTATCCATCTGCTTATATGTACTTGGCCAAATATTATTTCTTTTCTTTCTCTCTATCTACTGCCTTACTTTCACATTTCCTCTCTCTCTCTCTCTCTCTCTCTCTCTCTCTCTCTCTCTCTCTCTCTCTCTCTCTCTCTCTCTCTCTCTCTCTGTTTTTTCATCCCATTCTCTTAAATCCTTGCAGATTACACTCATCTGTACATAAGGCCACCTATACAGTACACATATGCCATCATTGTGTTGGACTACTCATGTTGCATGCAATTATGAAATGCATATAACATAGTACAGAACTTAACAGTGTAACATTCAGATTTAATGAATGGCAGAATACCAAAAGATCCCAGTGATTTGTATAAAGTTATTAATTTCAAATAAATTCATGAGGTAAATAATCTGTTTTACCTCCACCCACCACCATCCATTCTAATGTGTGCCAGATATTCTGTTCATAAAGGTGTAATCAGAATATAGTTTTGTTAATACGCATTTTCTGAGCAATAAACCAGAGGAAATGAATAGAGGATAGGTTAGGTTATTTGAATTTTTACGGCGCACCAGCACTATCAGGCTCTTTAGCGCCATACACAAAAAAAGCCTCTGCTCAACTACCATGATCCTTTCCTCCTCCGACGCGGGTCGCAACCAACGGCAAACAGGTTGCCTCTACTTAATCACCTCTTACGACACGTAACGAGGCACGGCGGGCCAATTCTACAACCCCGGACCCGCAGGGGGGCGGATGGTGAGGCCACTGTTGATTCTGCCTCAGAGTACGGGATTAATGGTTAATCTCTTGAATGTATAGATTCTTCATTTTCAGGTGTAGATGCAGTGGGTAGTGGGATGCCATAGGTCACTGAATTAGTTCCTTTTAGACAGAGGCAAAATAATCATGTCATAACGTATCAAAGACATCAAACTAATTAACAAGATATTCAATGAATTTTAAATTCAGTTCATACTAAAATTAATATCTACTAGTAGGTTATTCACGACTGGATATAACTGAGCATGTACAAGACAAAGATAATATATTATGTAGAACACTTCTATTTACCATTATCGTGTGTGTTTTCCAAATATATTTGAAAAACTACTACTCACCGATAGCGATTGTTATGAACATCAAAGCCACAGTATTCTTCAACATGTTTGCAATAAAACGTCTGTGGAGGAAAAGAAAAAGAAGAGCAATAATTTGTGCAACTCCAGAAGGATATGTTTTGTTTACACGTATAATATATTATATTTTTAAACAATAATAACATTATCATTGTAATGAACGCATGTAACTTCTGACATTTAGTGATTTCGTCTTGAATCTAACATCAATAAAACCAATGTATGTAATTGTTACGATATTACAGCGTTTGAACTATTTAATGAACTGTCGAGGATCTAAAATCGAACCAGTTAAAATAATTTTCAGGACAACATGACGGTAAAGGTTAGTAGACTATTTTCAAACTGTAAAGGGACAAATTCCATGATCCATTTGCAAGCGTTAAGAATTTTAATACTTATTTAAATTTCTGAATGTGGTTCAATTTGACATATGAGCCATAATATTGTCTGCTGTGAAACAATACTGGTGATGTCCTACTCTATTTTCATGAGTGCAAGCAGTGATCCTCAAATATAATAACTAATATCTTTCTTAAATGTACAGCGTAGAAACCTATGACAATATAATAGCGCAGTCAATGATGCTCCAGAAGCACAGAAAGAGCAAATTTCCTTTGTGAATAATAACACAACGCCTTAGCTTAGAGAAGGAAATATATGTGTACAGTCATTGTCCGACTTCAATGAAAAAGGAATAATGCGCCCGGATAAATTTAATTTATTCTTAAAGTGCATCCATATGTATCAAACGAAAACGCATCAAGGGTTTGATTCTACTCATCTATGTTACCAATTGGATATATAGATAATCAAGATTTCCTATCAAATGCACCAATTAGAAAATGTATTACACTCCGCGAAGACATCTAAATATAGCACACATTGATATATTGCAAACGAATCATTTACCATAATTCTGTTAAGAAAACAAGATCATTTATCATTCATGATATGAGCAAAACAGTTGTTCCACTCATCTATTTTGCCAATTGGAACATTAATAATAGTATTGCTTATTAAAGTATTCTTCCTGTGAAATATATAAAAAGGATCCAAATTCACAAAAAAATGTTGAACTTCTTATCAATTACATTTATTAAAATTTCTATCATGAAGTTGAAGGTATACTGCACTTACCTGTCAAAGGTTCCCAGCTCTGTCCAAAACCACCACAATACAGTACCTTTTTAAACTGGTTTTTACGGGTTGAATTACCCGGATGGATTGTACAAAAACTTAACATATCCCATTACTACCTACAATGTACAGCCAATTGGATCATTTCTTGCATTTTTGGGGATGCTTTCAAGGCATTCAGTACAATGACGTTTACGATTCCTTTCTATATGGTAGGGATGGGGTGGAACGTGTTTGCGCTGGCAGTTTGCCAACTTTCTTTGGTTAATCGCCGGTGGCAACTTCAGCATTAAATGTTACGCAATAACTTTATTTGTCCATGGATACTGGTTTTGTCGCTAGACTGCCTAAGCATAATGGTTTTAAGTGCACTGCTACTGTTGCATAATAGTTACTTTAATATTTACAATCGGGAGCGGTTTATCTTTAGGATCAAAAATAAATCTACTTCGAGTTCGACATCTATTACGTTCTTAATTGTAATTCCCTTTACAACATACCTCTGTCGTTTTTGACAAGATTTGCTCTAGCAAAAGAGAGTTCAATCTTTAAAAATGTAAATTTAATGGCTCTGTGTCTCAGTCTATTAATTATGAATACAATGCAAGAATATTTTGACTAAAATTAAAACTCGTATTGGTGCAGTATGCCTTGTAGTTTTTATGTATTTTTCATCAACAAAGGACCACAGAGACATGGGCTTGATGTTAAAAGTTGCATACAAAACGTGCTCTGTCAACTATTATTGAGATACTAAGCAGTCTCGATCTAAAACGAATGGATGTCTTCACATGTACGCAAACTTCATCGATGCAATAAAGCTGGCTGTTTTTCTAAGGAATAAACACATGGATAGGTAATTTATTGCACATTTGATTAGTCACGCTTTCCTCTTATTACAGCAATATTAAATTTACCATTAATTAGACCTGTTCTTTGCGGTAGTGACATGGAGTAGACAATATTAGGATAATATGCATTAAAAACCAGTGTCTCTGCCGCAATCGAATTATGCGTGCTTGGAATGAAAATTATTCCAAATTAAAAAAAAAAAAAAAAAAAAAATAATTCAACATAATAAAATAGACTGAATAAAGAACGTAATGATTGGTGGTCGGTGACTACCTGAAATGCTGACTGCTTCATTGACAAATGTGACTCGTAGCCAAGTGTGCTAGTGATGACGTGTGTATGTTTTACTCCATGCATGTAACCATTTAGCCGTGGGCTAATTTTGAGGTTTGTGATACCCAGTGTTTCTGGAACTATAAAGATGATGTGTATGATATATGTCCCTTTTGTTTTCATCATTCTACAATTTGATACAAGTACCTCATTTTTCACTACCTGAGTGAATACATTTTACTATATGAGTAAAATACATCATTTTTACTATTTGAGTAAAACACATCATTCTTTTGGTAGTGTGAATTTACTGTAAATCATTAACCTCTGTCCTTTTACGGTGTACGATCATTTATTTGCATTCACATGTTATGTTGCATTATTGGTTTCGTACTGATTGTGCTAATATTGTCCAATATTTGGATCTTATACATGCACGTATTAATCATAATTCTTTTCCTTTTCAAGTCATTCATCAATAAACATTGTATTTGCATCACCATCAAAAGGGTTCTGTTATAAATCCGAAATCCAACCCGGTTACCTTTTTGCTCATGTGTCTCAAAAGGTATTGACAGAATATGAGGAAATTTATGATTCCTGTAAATCAGTAATAAGTTTCTTTTTTATTTTGTTAAAACCAATTGTGTCATTTTCGAAACGTTCATTGTACCAGCGTTACTGTGACACGTACGTGACAATGGCATTAAAACTACCACCGAGTGGTGTTTTGAAGAATGTATACATCGTTTTCAACTTTAACTATCTCTTGTACCATTGTCAGAACCTAAGGATATCAATGTGGTCTGGATGGGATATAGTTCTTGATTTTGAAACGGAAATAGTTCAAGGTGTTGAATGGACTTATGCTCGCTTCATAATAGATTTCAGTTTTACTTAAACGAAGATAGTTATATAATTTTCTAATTATAGAGATATAATTAGATACAGATGTCCCATCACCAATTCCTCTATACACACTACTTTGCAACAGTAGGAGGAACATCACGATAAAATGTTAATAGTAACCTTGATGAATCTCTTTCTCACAAAACATGGTATTTTTCTGATTTCAATTTCAGTGTATCTGTCATTAACTCGACTTGCCAATAATTTGTTTGAGAGGGTATGATTTGTAAGCTTTTTTAGCAACAGCAGATCTAATTCCATCGTTTCAGTTCCCGATGCAGACTTCAAAAAGATCTGTGGGCATGTAGAGACATTTCAAGAATGTTAACTGCACTATATTGAAACTATTCCTCTGATATATATCTCACGTCTGTGCTAATTTTGTATTTTCAGATGGGTCTTACACTCTAAATGTTTTCGCTGTTTCACGTGTTTCATGAACATTCATATTTCATGTATCTCAAGGAGAACCAATCAACGACACCAGCATTAGGTCAATGTGGATTAATTGCAATGAGTTAGTTATTCTTGTATTTTCCTCTAAACTAGTCCCTATTGTTTCTGCTACTCCAAAGCTGGAGATGATGACATAGGAATTCGTATTTATCCCGTCTTACTTTAGCCACTATTTTCTTTATCCGTTTCTTTGGTCAGCCAGTAGATTTATTTTAAGTTTCTCAGATGCGGAAACTCATCATGTAAGCACACTAGTAAACGTTTTGTATATTCAGTACCTGTCCATGTCATTTAAGCATTTAACATTTTCAGCACGAGTGTCCAATTTCAGATTCCAGTACAAAATGTATACAGAAGCAGCCATTATCCCTGGCAAAAATAGTTTATGATGTGCATTAAATGATTAGCATTATGTGATTTATTTCTACATTTCAATCCTAACCATCTAGAATTCCTCCTTAATATCAGCAACATCTCATTCAATTTCACTTGTTTACATAGATAGTTCCCGAATGACGTCATCAGCCGCCATATTTGTGGTCAGCGGGCAGATTTAACGTTGACTTTATACGGTGTTTGGAAGCTGAAAATAAATTCATTGAATTTCAAGATACTTTTACGAAACTTACACAAAAACGGAACGCAAATCAAGCTTTCTGTTAATATCTATAATTGTGATCTACAAACTGACATTGCTTCAGCGTGCCTTGTTAAAAATTTTAAATTTTGGTGATCGTATATAGGAGAAACTGCAACGTTCCCCGTCTTAAATCCTGTGTATCCCTGACACTTGAAAAGTGTCCCCGTTTTGGGCTCCTTGGTGGGCGGGGAGCACGGGTGCTGAATTTTAAATCCACCAACATGGATATTTTCAAAAAAATCAACTCAAGCGTTTCAAAACTGGATCTGACTCAGATGACGAACCATTTGGTGTGGATTCATTTCCACGCTTCATGGTTATACAGTCTAAAGATGCCACAAAACCGCTTAATGTATTCTCTCCATTTGTGATCGAGAAAAACTATTATGGGACTGATTGGAACAACAAAAGGTGTTAAAAAGTTAAAATCGGGCTGCCTACTTGTCGAGTATGAGCGACGAGGTCAAAGAGAAAACCTCAAGAAAATGACAACATTTTTCGATATT
This sequence comes from Megalonaias nervosa, assembly GCA_016617855.1. Classification (NCBI taxonomy): domain Eukaryota; kingdom Metazoa; phylum Mollusca; class Bivalvia; order Unionida; family Unionidae; genus Megalonaias; species Megalonaias nervosa. Next base: position 3,253 of record JAECUM010093794.1, on the reverse strand, counting down.
CCAGTGACCTCGTTCGCCCACACAACACTCAATTTGTCCAAAGGCGTGATTCGCTGTCGTGACTTGGCTGGAGTCGGCGACACGGATATCATTGAAGGGATGAAAAACGAAGGTGTCACTGCAGTCCGTAGAATACGTATTAAACGGAACAACAACCTGCAGGACACCAACACCATTATACTCACCTTCAACAAGCCAACAGTACCCAGAGTGGTCAAAGTTGGGTTTCTGAAAGCGAAGGTTGCTGTGTACATACCAAATCCACTTCGATGTTATAAGTGTCAGAAATATGGTCATCATGAAGACCGCTGCTCAAGAAGCCTAAAATGTGGCCGATGCGGAGATCACTCTCACCAAGAAGCTGAGTGTAGAGCCACTCCGCATTGTGTCAACTGTGGAAAGGAGCACCACGTCAATTCCAAGGATTGTGATACCTGGAAACAGGAGAAGGAAATACAGAGGGTTAAATACACATCCAACATTCCCTATCCAGAGGCCAGAAAGCTTGTACAGGCAAAAACATCTCTTCCTGGCCCATCCTTCTCCACTGTAGTGAAGAACAATCCCAAGGCAACGAAGGGCGGTCAAACGCAGACAGATGCACCCGAGTCAACATCAAGCTCTAACACCCCCCATTACCAAGCACAAAAAACCACGGTATCTACCCAAACAACATTCAATAATTCTCAACAACCGAAATCACCAAAGACCAAAAACAGATCACAAGGAAATAGGCAGCAAAAGGGGTCAGAAGCCCCCATCAAACTCTATAACAGGTTTGGGGACATTGAGAGCATGGATGCAGAAGATACTGCTCCATGTTCTCAAAGTAGCTCCAGAAATAACAAAAAAATCATCCCCGTACTTCTTCCGTAGAAATAACCATATAGATTCTCTCCGCGAAAAGTCTAACCTAGCTCCAAAATCTCCAATCTAAACTTATAATGAAGAACACGATCATACAATGGAATTATCGAGGACTTAAAGCCAATTACAATGATATTCTCCAGCTTTTAAACGAATATGATCCTGCAATAATATGCCTTCAGGAAACCTTTTTAAAAGATACGGACATCACACTGAAAAACTACTCCCTGTTTAACACCTACTTACAGAACGTTGACTGGGCCTCGGGAGGGGTTTCTATTGCTGTGAACAATAGAGCCCCACATAGCGTCATCCATTTAAACACAAATTTGCAAGCCATTGCTGTGAGTGTCACTCTACATCGAGTGATTACTTTTTGTTCTATTTGTATACCACCAATCACCAACTTATTACCAAACGAATTAGACACGCTTGTTCAACAACTTCCTGCACCATTTGTTTTACTCGGTGATTTTAATGCCCATAATATTCTATGGGGATCAAATTACATAAGCGACAGGGGCAAAAAGGTTGAAGATTTTAGTACTAATACCTAATCTCCGTCGTACTTGCACCCAGGAACTGGTACATACACTTGTATCGACTTGACAATTGGTTCTCCTTCACTACTTTTGGATTATAATTGGAAGGTCGCTGATGACCTTCACAGCAGTGATCACTTTCCAATCTCTCTTAAGAACACTAACGTTACAATTGATGACACGATTCCACAGTGGAATTTAAAGAAAGCTGACTGGGGCAAGTGTGAAACACTTTGTACAGCTAGAATTAACAGGAATATCGTCCTAAACGATATTGATCCTATTCGACAATTTACATCCGTCTTAATTGAGATTGCAGAAGAATCCATTCCTAATTCCTCGCCGAATTGTAAAAGAACCCCAAAACCGTGGTTCACTAAAGAATGTAAAGAAGCCATTAGACAACGCCGAGAAGCACTGAAAAAATTCCGACATGTTAAGATAAATAACAACAATTTCAATACCAAGCATGAAATAGCTAATGTACTTGCTGATTGTTTCTCCAAAAATTCCTCATCGTCTAATTATTCAGAAGCTTTCCGAAGACAAAAAGCTCAAAAAGAAAAAACACGGTTGAAATTCACATCGAATAACTCAGAAAGTTATAACCAACCGTTTTCATTCTCGGAGCTTATGGAATCTTTGGATAAGGCCCATGATACATCCGGTGGGCCTGACGATAAACATTACCAGTTTTTGAAACACCTTCCAGAACCATCCTTAACAGTTCTTCTGGAAATCATCAATGATTTATGGATTACTGGTAATGTACCAAAAATTCGGAAAGAAGCAACAGTAATACCAATTCCCAAACCAGGCAAAGATAGCGCAGATCCTACCAATTATAGACCCATATCACTGACTAGCTGCGTATGCAAAACAATGGAACGAATGATCAATTTTCGGCTTGTATGGTATTTGGAAACCAAAAATGTAATATCTCCTTTCCAAAGTGGCTTTCGTTATGGTCGTAGTACCAATGATCATCTGGTTAGACTTGAAACATTTATTCGCGACGCTTTCATCAAGAAAGAACACTTAGTAGCGGTTTTCTTTGATTTGGAAAAGGCCTATGACACAACGTGGAAGTACGGAATACTAAATGACCTGCACGATCTGGTTCTAAAAGGCCGACTGCCCTCATTCATATCAAACTTCCTCTCAGACAGGGAATTCAAGGTACAAGTGGGCTCCACCCTCTCTGATATGCACGATCAAGAGATATGTGTGCCCCAGGGCAGTATTATATCGGTGACGCTTTGCAACATAAAAATTAATAGCATCACCAAGTGTCTGACTCCCGGTGTGGATTGCTCCCTATATGTTGACGACATTTTAATTTGTTACCGATACAAACACATGCATACAATTGAAAGACAATTACAGGAAAATATCAACAAGATTCAAAATTGGGCCAATACTAACGGTTTCAAATTATAGAAATCAAAAACTGTATGTATGCATTTCTGCCAGTTACGAAGACATCATGATGGACCTAAACTCACGCTGGACGGAACACCTATTCCAGTTGTTGAGGAAGCAAAATTTTTAGGTACTATCTTCGACAGAAAGTGACCTTTATTCCACACCTGAAGAATTTGAAAGCTAAATGCTTGAAGTCTCTAGATTTACTTAAAGTAATAGCGCACACTGACTGTGGTGCTGATAGGAAAGTCATACTCAGTTTATACAGAACATTCACTCGCTCGAAACTGGAATATGGTTGTGTTGTCTATGGTTCAGCTAGGAAGTCCTATTTGAACATGCTAGACCCAATTCATCATCAGGGAATAAGACTTGCCCTGGGAGCATTTGAGACATCCCCGTGTGAAAGCCTACGCGTT
>JAECUM010093791.1:0-27422 GCA_016617855.1 Megalonaias nervosa | reverse complement strand
TTTCATAGTATTACATATGTAGGGCCCAGAGTTATTGTATTATATATAGGGTCCACTGTCATAGTATTAAATATATAATGTCTAATGCCATAGTATTATATATAGGGTCCAGTGCCATAGTATTATATATAGGGTCCAGTGTCATAGTATTATATATGTAGGGTCTAGAGTTATTATATTATATATAGGGTCCACTGCCATATTATTTTATATAATGTCTAATGCCATAGTATTATATATTGGGTCCAGTGCCATAGTATTAAATATGTATGTAGGGTCCAGTATCATTGTATTATATATAGGGTCCAGTGCCTTAGTATTATATATTAGGTCCAGTGCCAAAGTATTATTTGTAGGGTATAGTGCCAAAGTATTGTATTTAGAATCCATTTTCATTGTATTATATGTAGGGTACAGTGTCTTAGTATTAAATGTTGGGTCCAGTTTCATTTTGTTTTATGTAGGGTCCAGGGTCATAGTATTAATTGTAGGGTCCAGTGTCATAGTATTAAATGTACAGTCCATTGTCATAGTATTAAATGTAGGGTCCAGTGTCATAGTATTAAATGTAGGGTCCAGTGTCATAGTATTAAATGTAGGGTCCAGTGTCATAGTATTAAATGTACAGTCCAGTGTCATAGTATTAAATGTAGGGTCCGGTGTCATAGTATTAAATGTAGGGTCCAGTGTCATAGTATTAAATGTAGGGTCCAGTGTCATAGTATTAAATGTACAGTCCAGTGTCATAATATTAAATGTAGGGTCCAGTGTCATAGTATTAAATGTAGGGTCCAGTGTCGTAGTATTAAATGTAGGGTCCAGTGTCATAGTATTAAATGTAAGGTCCAGTGTCACAGTATTAAATGTAGGGTCCAGTGTCATAGTATTAAATGTAGGGTCCAGTGTCATAGTATTAAATGTAGGGTCCAGTGTCATAGTATTAAATGTAAGGTCCAATGTCGTAGTATTAAATGTAGGGTCCAGTGTCATAGTTATATGTAGGATCCTGTTTCGTTGTGTTTTATATAGGGCACAGTGTCATAGTAGTGATCTGAGGAACTTTTGTACTTGGACTGCATTTATTGTTTTTTCAGCATTTTTTTAGCATTAAGCTTGTGTCTGGTACTGTGTAGGTAGCATGTTTCAACCAAAATTCACTTTGAATCAATAAGGTTAACTGTTTTAAAAAATGGATATAAAGTAGAAGTATTCATTTTTATGTTTTTCAGGTTATGATTTTTGGACACTCGCATTTATGTTTGACAATGGTAAGGTTGGCATCTTTGTATTACTTATAAGCTATGATAATACTATATATTTCAGACATTCCACCACCCTGTGGGTGGACCCATATGATGAAGATGGTATAGCCAGGATTGTTGCAACTTGGATAATTACACTTGAAAAACAAGGCTGTAATGTTATGATCCAAGCTGGTAAGATATATTAGTTTTAAGTATTGCTGTTCTAGCCTTTATGGTTTTATTAATTATAAACATTCAAACCTAATCTGGTGACCACCTGTCCAAACAGACCACCATCTCCAGGTGCTTCATCATTTCTTTGTTGCATACATTACCCATTCATATTAATTACTCTCTGCCATCTCTGAATCCAGTCTTCCCTGAAAGACAAAAAGAGTCTTTGCAGCTGTACATCATATTGACAAAAGGAAGTAACTCTTACAAATCAACTCCCTTTGACCCAGTTAGGTGTCCACCCATATCTTAGATGTAATCACTTAAAACTTTTGCTTGCTGCTTTTATCAGTGCCACTAAGGATCCATTGCAATTTATGTAAATTTTGACAATCCATCATTTCTTTTTAATGGTATGGTGAGTCTAAACATTGATATACCTGGTGTAAAGAACATCTGAATTTTTTCCAATGAATTGATTAATATTTATGCAATTTTTACCAGTCATTAATGTCCATATGATATTAATTGGTAACATTAAGGTTTTCATTGGTGTACTGTATTGTGCTGAAAAATTTAATTCAGGTTCCTGCCTTCCACCTCACTGTATCATACAAGACCTGCTTCTTGATGGCACTAACTTCAGTTTGCAGCATGAGTGAGCTCCGTGCTCTGTTCTTGGATCCAAACTACATGCAGTTCCATTCTGACAGCTTGTTCATTCTAATGATACAACCTGGTTTCATTTCTAAAGCAGGCTTCCAGCAGTAGGCAACCAACAAATTACTATACACTCTCATTTAATCGATCCATTGAGAGCAAAGCTGCAGGACCTGGTATGCACCCTCAGATACTATCAGAGAACATCCACAACAGCCATCAAAGGCTGTTCCTTCCAATTAAGGCAAAAAAGCAAGATGTAACCATACAAGCATTAGCCACTGGTTTTAAAGGTTTTATTAACTCGGCATACTCTGAACTCTCACAGGATCATGTATGAATCTGAAGATTTTGGCTCACAAAATGCAAGCAATTTCCATGAGCCTATCCTGCGAGCATGATGCCTTAATTAAAGACATAGTGGAGTCAGTCAACTGGCATGTCCAGCATGATTTCTCCAGTTTCTATTTGTGTGACATGGTTTTTCCAAGGTAAGAGCTGAATCTTGTTGGGCTAGTGTTATTGCCCAGAGAGTTACCATGTCCCATTCATGAAATCACAACCTCTGCCCTGGGCATGACCTTGCAGCATTCACAGCAACTTTTGAATGGAAGGCAATTGCCAGGTGCAGAATCCCACAGGGATCATCGTCACACATGTATGAGTACATAATTGTCAGTTGTGCTAACTTCATGTTAGGAGTGATTCTTTTAGTAGAGCAATCATCATGCTGCTACAGGGCAATGTGGATAGAGGTTGAACGCTCACGCATTTCCTCCTTGTCTGCCCTGTTTACTAATGTTCTTGTGATTGGGTAATGTATTGGACAGAGAAATGTTTTAGTAACTTGTCTTAGTCTGAAAATAAATACCTGATCACATTACTGTCAATCCTTCCCACCCTTCCACACAGATGTGGACATACTGTGACAACTGTCGCTGAAGCTTAAACTGGTTGCATCCAGGATACAGGTTGATACGTAGCAGGAACAAGAGGGTTTTGATCTGTAAGAGTTACTTCCCTTCGTTGGGGAGTGCTGGATTTGGATGTAGCAGAGAGTAATTGCTAGTGTTAATGTGACCACTTAAGTATTTTCAGAGAAAGAAAATTTACTAAATATTTCCTTTCTTTCAAATCTAGATACATGACAGTTATTTGAATATAAAGGTCACCTGTATATAAAAACTGCTTTCATATGGTCCCTTGAGCAATCTTCTCACAAAGCCTTGACTCTTGAGCAATCTTCTCACAAAGCCTTGACTCTGTATTTAGGAAAGTTACACCAAATGAATTTCTGTGTTATATTGAATTGACAGTATCAGGATATGGATCAATCAAGATCAGTGGTCATCATTGCTAGCCAAGGTTCTTATTATGTTAACCCTATCTACACCTTGGAGGATTGAACAGATATTCAGTGCTTCTGGTCTGTGAATTTCATTGGATGCTGCAGCAAGTCACTGCATCCAATTAAAATTCAAATTTTTTAATACCATTCGTATATGATCAAGACAAGGGCAGCACACAACTTGAATGGAAGCATTTTTCCACTGCCAGTCTGTGTTTGTACAAATACCTTTCACTCAAATACACCTGTAATGGCTTCTCTCTGGTACGTAGTCATACTTTCGATGTTAAACCTGCCAAGAATCCTTTCGAAATCAATTGCTTCCACCATTTTCAGCCTGTGTACAATGCACTGCTGTTACAAACTATTGGTTAGTTGGCATTACATATTAAGGGAGGCAGCTCATGAAATCCAATAGATGTTGCGAAGACAAAGTACTAAAGTAGCTGCTCGATAGGGTTAACAAATATTGGAACCTTGGCTAGTGAAGATGGTTCAATGGTTCAATATATATGTATGTATGCCTGTCATCAAATTATTCCTTTTGATATTTACCATTCTTCTGTTTAATGTTTTTGCCCAATTTCAGCTCACACAGCCATAATGCCAAGTGAGCTTATGGTATGGTGCAGTGTCCATTGTACATCATGCATCTTTTGTTATGCATCCATCAATCAACATTTCCTTCATTCCTACTTTCATTTTCAGAGCAAAAGTACAAAATCATTCAGGGTATTTCATTGAAACTGTATGCACATATTAGATTAGTGGTCTAGATCTTTATGTTAGGAATTCTTCATTTTCAAAATGTTTCTTTTTTTACATTTTTGTCCTTTGGACTATCCAACCATCTACCCATCATCAGTCATTTACACTTTTGCTTCTGGAGCAAACCTTCAGAACCATTCTGCTTTTTGATATTGAGAAATCATATGGTTCTGTATCATTTTTGTGAGGTGAGGGATGTAGATGTTTCATCTACTTGTTTCACTTATCGGTATATAATAACTGATAGGACTTAATCATTATGAACTAGGTTGTTAAGTCAATCCAACAAGTTCATTTGAAACATTTGCTATTGATCAACAATAGCTAGGGTAGGAATTGTAATCTTATATGTGCCATCTGTCTGTATTTAATCAGGATCAGAAGGACATTATAGTTTTATCCCCCAAAGTAAGTAATACGTTGGATGATTTAGCAATTACTCTATCCATCTGTCTGTAGCAAGCATAAATAGTGCATAAACTGAGATTGCTTGACCATAGTAGCAGGCATAAATAGTACATAAATTGAGATTGCTTGACCATATTGTAGCAGGCATAAATAGTACATAAATTGAGATTGCTTGACCATATTGTAGCAGGCATAAATAGTACATAAATTGAGATTGCTTGACCATATGGTAGCAGGCATAAATAGTACATAAATTGAGATTGCTTGACCATATGGTAGCAGGCATAAATAGTACATAAATTGAGATTGCTTGACCATATGGTAGCTGGCATAAGTAGTAGGTAAACGTAGAGTGCTTGACCATATGGTAATTAGCATAAGTAGAATATAAATTGGGAATGCTTCACAGTAGGGTACCGATAGATAGCATTAGTAGAATATAAAATGAGAGAGCTTGTTGATAGGTTAGCTCGCATAAATAATATATCATCTGAGTGCCTGACCATATGTTTGCTAGCATAAATTGTATATAAACTGAGAGTGCTGGACCTATACTACATTCAGTGGGAATCTTTACTTAAACATCTCTAGATAACTTGTGGTGATTTTCACATGAACGTCTGAAACTAAGAACAGTGATTAATCTTTAATCTAAAAGTGAGCAGGATTAAATATTTTCGAGACAGCAGCATCTCTGCATGCATCCATATGCTAGATCAAATGTGCCCTTATTCTAACTGTTCATGGGAGCGATGAATGTGTACTGTGTTATAACTGAGTTAACCTTATTTTATATTGATGTGTGTTACACAGGGATGCATTTTCACAAACTCACAAAAATAAGGGCATTTAGTGATGTAAAACTATTTTATGTTGATGTGTGTTACACAGGAATGCATTTTCACAAACTTGCAAAAATAAGGGCATTTAGTAATGTAAAACTATTTTATATTGATGTGTGTTACACAGGGATGCATTTTCACAAACTCCCAAAAATAAGGGCATTTAGTAATGTTAAACTATTTTATATTGATGTGTGTTACACAAGGATGCATTTTCACAAACTCACAAAAATAAGGGCATTTAGTAATGTAAAACTATTTTATATTGAAGTGTGTTACACAGGGATGCATTTTCACAAACTCACAAAAATAAAGGCATTTAGTAATGTAAAACTATTTTAGCATGGGTCCTCATAATCCAAAACCTTAATAAATTCGCGTAAAGAAAGTTGTGATGATAAATTAAGCTAGGATCTTGAGAATCATGAGATCCATATCAGCCCGCATTATGTGAGGGGTGGCATTATAAAGAGGGGCTTTGTAAAAGAGATACCACCGTACTCAGGTTGATATATACTTACTGTGACATTTTTATTTTCTTTCTTCCAGGGACAGAAGGAGTGCTACAAGCCATGCTACTCAGCATAGGTGCATTACGTTTTAGTAATGATCACCTAGAATTTTGGATGCATCCAAAAGACTTACACCGGGACTTTGTGTTTCATCGTATAAATTATGGTAACAATACCCACCTTAATATTTCCGCAATAGTGGGTGAGGATAACAAGGCTAGTCTATACGTAGCACTGGATAGGAATGATAAGCCATACTTTGCATGTGATGCTGGTTGTATAGATCTGCCAGTCCAGTTAAGGTAAGAAAGAATAGATTAAAAATAGGTAATACATTTCTTTTTATATCCCTGCTTTGGAAAGCAGGCAGTATGCATGATTCACTTTATTTGTTCATATTCCTAGCGTCTGACATATCAAGATCAGATTTGCAAAGGGGGTACTTCTTGTGACGAGGATGTATTTTACACACATAAGGTTACTGTCACCTAATTTCCAAGGTTTTGTCAGTGTTGCACTTTAAGTTGAGTTTGAGCTGTATTTTGAATACTTCTAGCTCACCAGACCTTGAAGCCAATTGAGCTTATTGTGAGGTCCTTAGTCTGCCATACATCATCTATTTTCATCCATACATTGTTAGTTCACAGTTATTTACAAGTTCTCAAAAACTGCTGAACAATTTGCACTTGATTTTGCAAGAACATTCTGGCATCAAGACCATTAGAACTTTTTCAGTTGATTCTGATCCATCTTCGAAAGGGAGCTGCAGTAACTTATTTGTTAGAGTGTCAGACTTGTGATCCAGGGGTTCCAGGTTCATTACCTGACAATGCCAGCCTGGATCAGCTGACTCCATGTGTCCTCAGGAAAGGTTCTTAGTTCCCTTTTTTATGGCATGATATGGTCAATTATGTGTCAAAAGTTTCGCTGAAATCTATGGAAACAAGAAAAATGCAACTAAAATCATCATCCAATATGGCTACTGTTTCTAAAAATTTACAAAACTATAAACAACTTTTCAAAAACCAAAAACTCACTCAGCAGAACATTACATTTTATGATAAAGAGCATTCAGATTTGTAAAGAGATGCCAAGCCTTCATCAGATTGGCCGCCATTACAAAAATAACAGTTTTTAAACTACTCCTTCTACAAAAGCACAGAATAGAATTTAACTAAATTTGATAGAAATGATTCTTGCATAAAGGGCTTTCAGACTAATACAAATTAAGTTGATCTACTGCCAGATATGGCTGCTGTTTCCAAAAATATGAAAATCTTTAAAATAGCTTTATCTCAAAAGTGCTGAACAGAAATTAACCAAGTTGATAGAGAACATTTTAGCATGGTGCATTTTTAATTTTAGACAAGTGATGCTAACCCTCCAAAGTTGAAGGATGCCATTATTTAAATTAAACAACCTTTTAATGACTATTTCTTTAAAGTCACATAACAGAATTTGGCCAAATCTGAGAGAAAGCATCCTTGCATTATGTGCTTTCAATTTAATACAAATGATACTTGTCTGTCGTCAAATATGGCAGTCATTACTAAAAAAATATCAACCTGCAAGTGACTTCTCAAAATGCACTCAACAAAATGTTACCATATTTGACAAAAAGAATTCTGGCTTAAAGTATTTTAAAGTTTGCATTGAGGTTGCTGATCTGCCATCAAACATGACTGCCATTACTGAAATAGAAGAGCCTTGAAACAGTTTCTCAAATACTTTCTGAACAGAAATTGACCAGATTTTAGAAACTGCATCCTGGCATGAAGACCTTCTAAGTTGTGAAAATGATATTGATCTACCATTAAATGTAGCCAATGTTGCTGAAAATAAAGAAACTTTAATAAGACTTTTGGTCAATAAGCACTCAAAAGAATTTGATCAGAGTTAACAGAAGGCACACAAGATAGAGGCCTTTCAGATTTGTACAAGTTATGCCAGTCCACCATCAAATATGACCACCATTTACTTACAATATAGGGGGCCCCGAGTGGCCGAGTGGTCTGAAGTGCTGATCATTACAGATCACTGCCATATCAACTCTCTATGCATGGGTTCGAGTCTTGGGTTCGGCCAATGTGGGTATGTGAGAAAGCTTGCCAGTAGCTTCTTGTGGGTCGGTGGTTCTTTCCGGGGTTTTCCCAGGTTCTTAATCCACCATTTATATTGGCTGCATTGTATAGCCTATCTTGTGCTGAAAAATGGAGTTAAACCCTACAACAACAACAAAAACAACTTAAAATATAAAAATACTTAAACAACTCTATTTTCCCCGCTCCCCCCTCCGCCACAACCAAATAAAATTTGGCTACCTTTGACAGCATTTAGGCATATTGGACTAATTATGCAGATGTGCCATCAGAAATGGGTGATGATACTAAAAGTAGAACAACCTTCTAGCAGTTGTTTTAAATATATATGCATTCAGTATCATATTAAGAAATTTCCACACCACAGAATGCATGCTACTGACCCAGATTTCTAGATAGCTGCAAATGCATTTGGCTTCTAAGCAGATGAGTGATCAGACCCAATTGCAATTTTAGTGTATCATGTGGATGGGTGTTTTTTATGTCACATGCCAAATTTGTGTTACTTTGATTTGCTTTACATATATTTAGTATTGCTTATTAATAACAATTCTTTCCACAAGAGCTATGCATCTTACGAGTTTCTCACTTACAACTATGGGGGTTACCACTGATGCGATTGGAGTATATAGATATATAGTTTGTATGTCTCGCTGTTCATCCATCTGGCTATGTTTTTTTGTTTAAGTTTATATGCACTGTGTTGGGGCATTTATTTTTTGTGAGCATATTTTCTGTTTACAGTGAACCACATCATTTACACATGTAAAGATATTTTGCAGTATAATGGGGAAACAATATTGTTCATGTAACATACCAGGATGCAAGACTTTATTCATTTAATTCAAAATTAATGCAAGAAAATTCCTTTATTTTATTTATGACATTGAAGAAATAATTCAAAATGGTGCTAAACTTGTGAATGAACATAAAGAGTAGATGTAATTTGATAATTATAATGTCTACTCTTTTATCTATACAGCTCCAGTGGCCTAGTGACTAGAGCATCCACCTCAGATGCGGGAGGTCGCGGGTTCAAACCCTGACTGAGTCATACCAAAGACTTATAAAAATGGTACTAACAACAGCTGTCTTGCTAGGCGCTTAGCATTAAGAGGTTTTTATTAGGACTTGTCCGCCTGGTGTCAGGATAATGTTACTGGGTATGACATCATGCTACATGTCTGCTCCAGTGCTGGATATCACTATAAATTGCCACACTACATACATCCTTGTGATATGACTGAAATTTTTGTAAAACTACATTAAAAATCCAAATCACACACACACACACACACACACACCAACACACACACACACACACACCCCCCTACTCTTTATGCTCATTTACAAATCACTGGATAAAAATGAAATACTCAAACATCAAGCTCAGAAATACAAACAATTACGGCCCAATATGTAATATTTTAGGTATTTTTTTCATTTGCTGTTGTGAGAACATGTCAACAAATTTCCAAAGTTAGAATTGGAGCAAGTATTCCAGTTAAAAACAATATATACTCATGTATAAGACAAGTCAAACTGCAGACAACAAAGATCCTGGTCTGCCATAGCATAATGCATGGGCTGATCAAGGTCTTTGCTGTTTGTTCTACTGATTACTCCTAATAAACTGCACAGACCCAGATCTGCTGGCGTATTATACGAATGCAGATCTAGATTTGTGCAGTTTGCGGTTGACTCATAAGCGAGTATATATGGTACATGAGTAAGCTATTTTGGACTGCACTATTACTATAACTGTAATCTGTTGTAGGATCATTCAAGCAGCTGAGTTAGATCGTTGTTTCTGAGAAGATGTTTGCAAGATTTCATTGTGTCTATCAACTTTTAAAATTTTGGGAAATCCATATTTGACATGGTTTTAGTTTTGACTTGTAATAATTAGGCATTTGAGATGACCCTGTCAGCAAAATGAATAGCCATGGCTATGATATCCTATGCAGACACTGCTTGGAAGCCATGGATTGAAAATGTCACATATTTTGCTAGATGTATACAGTGTCAGAATTAAAGCTTACACAGTAAAACTCATTTGCAATGACCTGTGAATCATTACATTTTGGGTATAACAAGTATTGATTTAAATTGAAAATGATATACAGAAATAGTCATGTTTTTTCTGTTACTATCAAAATTAAGATATAACCAATAAATTTTCATTTCCATAAATATAAATAAGTTTCATTAGTCACAAATTTTAATAGTGTTGAAAAATGGCATATTTTTAACCACATAGTATAGGATGGTTTTGTCCTACCATATACATGTTTGTTGCATTTTATATTCTTTGCAGTAAGGAGAAAAAAATGTTCCCAGTAAAGTTAACAGAGCCACTAACATCTATTCTGTACATAACAGCAGATAAGTTCCACATGGAGGAACTGAAACATGCCATTCATGTAAAGGAGATTGTGGAAGGTAAGTAGTGGACAATTTGTTTTAACTCACCTGGCCATAATGTAAATTGAACAAATGGTATCGTCTTGCAACTAGCATGCAGCATACATTGTCTGTCAGCAATTTCAACTTTCTGAAGTCCCTATTGGACCTGTTTCAGCCAGATTTGACAGAGAGCATTCTGTTACAAATGGTCTTTTAAGTTTGCATGAATGATTCCAAATACCGCCACTGTTACTAAAATTAGCATCTTTTTAAAAAAAATGCAAAACACACCTCTACCAAATTGGATTGAAGGCATTTTGGCATAAAGGCCATTCACTTTAGTACAAATGATATTGATCTGGCATCATATATGGCCACTTTTACTAAGAGTAGAAAAATCTTTAAAAAAAAAAAAAATTTTTTTTAAATGCTGAATGGAATTCGACAGAAAATGTCCTGGTAATTTAGTGATATAGATCCGTTATCAAATTTAGGTGTTGTTATTAAAATAGAAAACTATTTAAACACAACTGCTTCTCAGAAAAACAAACTAAATTTTACCAAATTTGACGGAAAGCATCCTGGTGTAAAGATAAAATTTGACAGAAAGCATACCATACTGGTATAAAGATAAAATTTATTCAGATGATACCAATCTGCTGTGAAATTAGGGTGTTGTTACTGAAAAAGTTAAACCTTTTAAGAACTTACTCTCCAAAACCAGATGGCAAAATTTGACCAAATTTGATGGAAAGCATTCTGGCATAATGTCTTTCAAGGGTTCACAAATGATATCAATCTGCCATCCAATATGGCTGCCATTAATAAAAAATAGTATTGTAAACTTTAGATGTCAGAAAGCATCATGCTCACCCAGATTTATTGACCAACTGACCTAGCATTCGGCTTTGATGCAATCTCATGCTCTTATGGGTGTCTTGTTCCTTTCAGGTTTTATTATTTGTAAGTAGTCCTGAGAATAAATTATATGAATTGCAGTGACTTTCCTCATCATTTTTTGCTGTTATTTTAGTACTTATTGAATATTTTTTCAGTGCAACATGATATTCTAATTAGGGTGTTATTTCCTTCTACAGTCTTTTGGGTCATTTTCTTCTTTAGATAATTTGTCAGCCTCTGACAACAATTATTACTTTCTTGCCACTAATTTTTATGTTACTGTTGATTATTATTATTATTGTTGTTGTTTCAGCTCCTGCACATGAACATCATGTGATAGCCATGCATCGCCATGGACACCATTTAGGAGGTCTTCCAACTATTTTCTGGGTATCAATAGCATTCCTAGTCATAGTCTTTCATCTTTTCTTGTTCAAGCTTATATGCAATGAATACTGTCAAGCCCAAGAACGTTTCACTAGAGGAAGGTATAATGTGTAGTCAGAGTTATTTCCCTTTTGGGTTTATTTTGTGATGCTGTAAATGGTTATCCTTCTTGGTGTGAATCAGCATTTTCCACCAATGTGTGCTTCACACGTGGAGTTGTAGAGTTGTACCTGATGTTTCCAGTTTTGTAAATTGTCATTGAGAATTTGTGATCTCATGTCTGCAATGAAAATGTGGATGCATTAGAGATTTTTGGTTAGAAGGTTGGATCAGTATGTCTGAGATAAATAAAATTAAAGTTTTAAGGAGCATGAGGTGGAAAGTTGATCATTTATCTTAAAAACTATGGAAACAACTGGTGAATATTTAAAAGATGAGGTTCACAATCACTGATAAGTAGGTGACACAGGACTATCATAGCTAAACAACCTTCGTTTCTCTGCTGATTGATATGAATTGTTCTGAACAGAGAGAAACCTACAGGCCTGAATGAATAAAAAAATAATCGAAAAGGGTCTGAGGATAAATACATTGTAATAGGTGGATATTATGTTCTTGATCTCATCCCTAAGGCCAACAAGGAAGTGTGACATGCATTGTCAAAACAAACACACAAGCCAGTTGGAATTAATAAAAATAAGTTACCTATAATGATATCATAAGGCAGATAAGTAAATTAGATAATCAACCATTTGACTTATATCAGTGAGGAAAGACGAAAACATTAAGGAAGAATTTTTGGTGTTTGCCATATGAAATTGAGATTTATTTATCACATTTTTTAGAGAAGAATGTATCTTATGGTATGGAGTATAGAAAGATAAGGAAATAAAATTATTTGAAAGGAGGGTGACTCCCCTAAAAAAAAGTACGAGGATACAGGGTGATCATTGTCTTTGTGGCTGGCAATGTATTGTATAGACGTACCCTCCTCTTTAATTGACAGTTGTCCAAAGGGTAATCACATGCAGGTGTAGAAAAATATTTTTAAAAAAAAAATGAATGCCGAGCAACCTTTCTTCTCAGTATTTTAAAAAATGATCATGTTCAAAATTATAATGCAACTTTTTTTATGTTTTCCTGCTATTAACATTGATCATTAAACTGGGTTGCTTAGCAGGGTGTCCAAATTATCTCTATATAATTTTGTAGTGGAATGTTATGGAGATTTTTGTCAATAAGGAGCCATGCTAATTGTCATATTTAGCCTTCTCATTATCTGATTAAGTAATTATAGTCCATTCTAATAGCCCCTTGGGTTGAACACTCAAAGAAACAAGACTAGTGAATGTTCATCTTTTGTCAACACACCAAAATAAGGTAGCAGTATTTATCATCTTTGACTTGACACATTGAATGCCTGTAATCTAATAGTACTAATTGGTCAGTGGAAGAAATAAACACTTGCTGTATAGCATGTAACAGATGTTTCTGTTGGCTAACTTCAGCTAAAGGAATAAGGCAAGGATAAAAAACACAATTGCAGTTGTTGTTGCATATTATAGTGTCTTGTAGGAAAAATCCCACAAGGAAAGTCTATATTTACCTGACAGTTTGGTATTGGATTAACGATAAAAGATGAAGCATAATGATGTAAGTGAGATAAATATTAATTAGATATAGATCTGATCAGGGGTGGCCAACTACTAGAAAACTGATGGATAACAAAACACCAAGTCTGCTTACCGAAAGTGGTGAGTTACGAGTATTGTGGGGGGGGGGGAGACCGCCTCTTCTTCCAACAAAAAGCAGTATCTCAAGACAGGTGGTCTCTCATGGCAGTTTTGTACAAAAACTTTTGTACAAAAAGACCAGTTTCCAAGGTCCAGTTTTAGAACAATTTCAAGAAAAATAACCACAATCACTGTACATATATCCTATTCTTTATTAATAGTTCTTGCTAAAATATTGTGTGCATTCATCTATAAACAAAATTATATTGCAATAAAGATATACTTCTTTCATTAAACATGAAATCAAATTTACATTTGAAGATCACATATTTTAGCATATGAAATCGTTTCTGAATTAATCTTTTTCCTTTATAACAACCTATATTTGTTTTACCAACATTTAAACCACTTTTTTCGAGTGGTCTGCTCTTTTTCACTTCTTTCAGTTACAATAACTATTTTCTCCAGCCTTAAAATTTGTCTCTTTTTAGTTGGAGGTTTGTCCATTGTTCTAGGTATTAAAATTATTAGTGCTTAGTTGTAATATCGAACTTAAAGACTGTTTTGACTGGGCTGTGGGAAAATATGAAAAATCTATACATGTGAATTGCATATCTAACAGTTAATGAAATAAAAAGAAACAATTGTCTAATCCAGAAACAGAACCATTTACTCAGAGACAAAAATCAACAGCTTCATTCAAAGATGACATACAGGGATTAACTCTATAAGCAAAGTGTGTAACCCGGTCACACCAACTTGAATAGACAACAGCTTTGTGATTGGGATGTAATCACTTAACATCGGGGGGAAATACAACAAACATAACAAGTCTTGAACACTATCAATTGAATCCCGCAAACGATTCTCTCTTGCTGGTTTAATAGACAATGACCTTATTCACCCCCAGCAATACGGATTAACTCTAAAGACAAACAATATACGCAACCACTACGTCAACTTTGGCACCACAACGTCAATTCGTAACATGTACATTAGCCTGGTTTACAGACTGTAGGATCTATCACCGCTAGCAACAATCCCCTTTTTTCAATATTCTATTTATGTTTGTTTTTTATCAGAACAATAGTTACTAATCAAGCGGTCGTTGTAACAATTGGTTACATATAGGTCAGTGGTGTCTGTCTGTTCCTGCGATACAGTCGTTGATAGAGATGCGGTGTCCTACGATAAAGGCCAGGAAGCAGGCTAAGTGCGGGAATAATTAGTCTGGTTCCCTGCTTTTCATGCTCCCTGTGTTGCTCACTCCATATATAAATAACAGAGAACAATGCAGGGAGCATGCGAAGCAGATGACCAGACTAGGAAATAATCTACATATACTTTAGTCTGGTTTATGACAGAAACTATAAAACACTATAAGCATAGCTAATAAAATTCAGACATCGGTAGCCAGCCTGTTTTTTTTAATATTTATTTTTTATTTAGAACAGTATGAGCAGTTGTTTTTGCAGGGATTGAATAAAGGTCGGTGGAGTTTTTCCTCATATTTGCGATGCGGTCATTCATAGCAGTGTCAGAATGCATATTTTGCCAAAACATCGCGGTCACTGGTTGCGTTCAGCACATGGTCACTCATAACAGAGGGTTTACATAATAAGATCGATTCATGCATTACGATTGTGGTCAGAAATGACAGGTGGTCGCTCATAGCAGTTTTTACTGTGTGTGTATATATATATATATATATATATATATATATATATATATATATATATATATATATATATATATACACATGACAATAGTTATTGATTAATTTTGATTACAGTAATCTTGAGCAGTTGTGGTAACTTTCCAGATTACCCAAAAAATCTCCTAACGACAATCAGAGATTTTCAAAAAATCTTCTTCCCCTGATATGCATACTAATAAATAAAGTAAAATATTTAGCGCATATACTAACTGAATATCTTTAATAAATTTTCATGTGGAATAAATAAATCTGATATAATGACTTGCAGGTCAAGTCTTAAAGGGGGTGGGGTAGGCAAACACTTCTTATATAAAAGAGGTTGTCATGGGTGGGGGTAGGCAAACACTTGTTACATAGACAAGGTTTGGGGTGGGGCTAGGTGAACACTTGTTATGAGAAGAGGTTGTTTGGGGTGGGTGAAGAGAAATGTTTGTTACACAGAATGAGTCTTTTGATAAACATGTTCATGAACAAGAATGGAAGTAAATGAAAATTTCATAATGTGTCATTGTGTTCTAAGCATCACACTGCTGTCAATGGTGTTAAATCTTTAGATTCATTCTGGGTACATTCCCAGTACAGGAGGGAACTCTTACAAGAGATTGTGTAAAGGTCTGTTGCCTTTTCATTTGCATTTTTTGGGTACATAGGCATTATGTAGGGAGGATCAAATTCATGAAGCTAAATCTATTAAGGTTTTCAAAATCCCTATGCTAAGTGTTTAGTTTGTTAAATTGTACTATTTTCAGTTGATATAAAGATCAGTACATACAGGGAAGTGGCTGGAGTTTGATGTATTGGAATGTATATCAGTTCGGAACTTCAGGCACAATCCTCATAAACAAACATTTTTTTTTTCAGTTCATTTTTCTAGGTTTTGTGCTTGATGAATTCCAATAACACTGTCTCTTGCAAAGATGTTTAAAGCTAATTGGCTGGTTAGCTTAGTTGTTCTCTAAACTAACAACATTAAATTTGCCATTTACATTCCAGTCATGTATCATTCATTTTTCAAGTTGTATTTAATATTTTGTTTGTTAATGTATCTAAGTTATATATATGTTTGCATAAACATTCAAATACCATAATTATGCAGCTAGTATGAATTTAACAAAAACATGTGAAACATTGCTAAACAAAAGCAGAATGTTTATTCTTTATATCATATATTAGATTCATGAAGCTTTTTGAAGAAAATATTGATTATACCACAGTATTATCATGTATGTTTCAGTTTTGAGTATAATTCTGTTAAAGTGTACTTAATACATCTTTTGGGCATGGAGGGATTTCAATACCTTCATGGCTGTAGCATAGTCTCTCTTCTCTTTTACTTAATAGAGTTTGTTTTACTAACAATAGTAACCAACTGTATGATCTTAATAAAATTAGTAACTAACTAAAGATCCACTTAAATTTGTTGTCAGGGTCAATGATTGGAACTTACAGCAGTTATTTCCCTTGTTTATTGTTCCGCCGTTGGTAACATTTTAACAGTTGTATAAAAGAAAATTAGTAATTTCTCAAATAATATTTCAGATGTCAGTATGAATTATCCAGTGACAAAAAAAGAAAAGAAAATTTAGAATAATAATACAAAGATTATTTTGTTCAGGCTGTTTACAGTTGTTAGAAACAATATGTTTATATTCATCCTTTTTGCAAAATGTAGTCCTTTTCTGAACCGTGTATCTTTTACTTTCAAAAGGTCTTAACTTCCTCTTGAAAGTGTGCTGAGAAACAGATTTTGGTATTGTACTACTAAATTCCACAGTATGATCACCCTTTATCTTTCTATATTACACACTAGATGACAAAGTGCATGATCATCTCTGTCACTGCAAATTTTGTGTTCCCCTCTTTTCAGCAAATCTTGTCAGAACTTTCTGGATTGTAGACATGGATATACTCATTACTTTAACTTTCTTCCTGCTGGTGAAATTATTCTTATATAAATGCAATCTTATCTTTGTTTCTGCTTTGTAAAAGTTCTTTGCACCATTGTACTACACTAGCAGATCAGTTTCAGGTTGTTTGTTCTACGGATCAGTCCTGATAGACTGCCTAAACCTGTGCAGTTAGCATGTATGTACAATGCTTCAAATATCTCACTTCATTTTAGTTCATTGCTGATGAGGAATAATTATAATGTGGTTTTGAATTATGAAACATCTTATTTTTGTGTTTATATGCACTGTTATGACATCTTTGTTGGAACATACCTCAGTACATTGTTCTCTCAACAGTTTAATAACTTCTTGAACAGTGGTATAAATGAAGAGTTCTATAAGCTTCCATGCTATGTGACATAAAACAGTAATATCTTTGACTGATTGGCAGAAAATAAACAGCCAAAGATACTTTTACCTATTAAAAACAATATTTGTTATGATTCCCTGTTTGGCATTGCATCCATTTGGATTGTCAATTCACCAAACTTGTCATTTTTAGTTAAGATGCATAGATTTAGTCTCGGTATAATGTTATTCTCAATTTTATTTGAAAGTATATTATTTTATACTGTAATTCTATTTTATGCATAGACATAAAAATTAAGTGGCCTGTGATAGATCAGTTTTATGTACATATTTTTGTATATTAATTAGGGAGAGGTAAATTTGAAATGTGTATTTGAAGTAGGTATTGAAATACCATATTGTTTGCAATTTTTCTTAAACCAACACTCCATAAAAATCATAATTATCATTCTTTGTACTTCATGCACCACCTTGAATATAATAGAAGCCGATAGTGTTATGCCATCCATTAACCATTAAGTCATCTGGTTAAGTTTGCATTGAGATCAGTATTTTAGGCACAGTGGTGGGGGATTTGTGTTCCATGAACATATTTCTGTTTTATACAGATGACTTTTTTTCCGTATTAAATCTTATTAAATTTCTGTACTTGAGAATGAGTTGAACATTTTAATTATATTAGTTTGACCTGTAATTATTAGTGTATTGAGTGAAACTAATAAAAAGTGTACACAGAATTATGAACAATATGGTAAGCATTTTTTTTTTAAAATTCAATTTGATATAGGAAGAATCTTTATTCTTGAAATTTAAATATATGTTAATGACTCAGAATGCTTGAGGTATTTAAAAAACCTATGAGATGAAAACAAAAATATTTTAATCGGTGTATGTTGACATTTTGTCTACAGGTAGTTTTAGTGTGTTGAATCCTTTCAGGGCAGCTGTAGAAACTGTAAATGTCAGTGCAGTAAATTAATTTTAATTATGTAACTGAAATCCATGGGTCATG
The DNA here is from genome assembly GCA_016617855.1 of Megalonaias nervosa. Classification (NCBI taxonomy): domain Eukaryota; kingdom Metazoa; phylum Mollusca; class Bivalvia; order Unionida; family Unionidae; genus Megalonaias; species Megalonaias nervosa. Next base: position 8,954 of record JAECUM010093791.1, on the reverse strand, counting down.
TACATATTGTTTTCATTAATTACACTCTCTACTCAATTAATTTACATATGCATATCTTTATTGAAGAAAACTTTCATTAAATTTTGTTTTTAGCCAATCATCATACATTAAGAGTACATTCACTGCCTTGCAAATCCAGCCATCCCCAAGCTAAAAATGTGTTTGCTTTGTCTTTGGACTTATTTTAGGAACAGATGTGCTTAACTTACCGTTTCCTTGCCAGGGTTAAAGTCTGACAGATTGGTCTCCTCTTGAATAGAGTAACTGCCACCAAATTATATAAAATAAGCTACTGCTTCTTCATGCATGGAAATGCTCACTTTCTCAAAACCTCACAAATACCACCTTGTGCCTTTACATCATTTGAGCAAGTCTTTGGAGATTTCTCACGTCATTAAAGTAAACTCCAGCTATTCTTCTGTCTATTTCTCTCTCTATCTTCATCATATATAATATTTTGCTGTTCAGTCATATGATAAACTTATGAACACCATCTTAATTATGTGTCCTGTGTTCTTTAGAACTTTCATTTCAACTTGGCATTTGACCATTTATGAATTCTGTCAAATAACTGATCTGTTTTATGTTTTAAGATCACTCCTATTTTTTTTATTCATAGTATCCCTTTCACAGTATGTTCAGTGCAATGCTTGACAGATTTCACCTGTATACGCCATTGTTCTGCTATCACAATTTAATGCATGGGGTGCAGGCAGTTCAACTGACCGAAGACAATCACTATTCCTGTGTAAATTGTATAGGTGCAATTCAGGGCTTATATATGACCTGTGTTTATGCAGTGTGGGGATGTATGGGTGATCGCCACTAATGAACAACTGTTTTGGGTGAATGAGAGAGCTATAAAGCACATTTTCAGTCATGTTGATAAAGCCAGCCAAGTGGTGGTCTATTTTTCCAGAATTCCTAGTTGTGGCTTCAGGACATGGGTATTATCTGGCACGAGGTAAGTACTGACAAAATATGAAGGCCTGCTTGAACCATTCCTGGATATTCTGACCTCAGTAATGGCTATGGTGATCATTTCCTGTATAACTGGTATCAGAGTTTGATGCCAGAAATCATCCAGTCCTGGACCCCATGTGCAGCTTTAGCACAGCCTTGACCTGTGCTATCTTCCACCTGGACCAGGTATGGTAATCTGTCTTCCCAGTATACTCAGTCCCTGTCCTAAAACACAGGTAGCATCCAGCACCCAGTCATCGATTGAGCAGCCAAGACTTAGCAACATCCAGCATAACCCGTGCATGATTTGGTGAACCTTCCTCCCACACTGTCCATGGAAGTATTGTGGAGTGGCATAGGACAGAACAATCACCAATACAGCCTCTATCACGACCTAGTATTAGTTACGACAAAACGCAGTTCATAGACAGCTGTACCTGTCACTGATCTTTTGGCACAACTCAAGTGCATATCAAAAAGTTGGACTAACTGCTGCCTAACTGATATCATCCAAGCTGTGGGATTGGACGTCAGAGATGTCATCCTCATGCTCTTACCTCAGAGGCCTGTGATCCTAAAAGGTCCAGTTTGACCAGGTGGAACCTATACCAGCAGCACAGGTCATTCAGCAGCTTTGTACACAGTAGGCTATTCTACTTCTGCTTGAGATGAAGGAGTTAGCATTTTGTTCTCTCAACTGCATCCATGCATAAACCATGTTCTAACCTAGCCTGTATTTCAGACAAAGCTAAACACTGCTTGATGTATGTTAGAAGGTTGGACACATGGCCAACTCCAGAGTAAGGGGATCTTACACCTGGTCCTAACATGTTATGACTAGGTAACAGATTTGAGGAAGAAAACAGTTTTTAGAGTAAATTATGTTTCTTCGGTAATACTTACTCAATCATAATAGGGCTGCACCCTCTGGAGACCATGTATCACTTGTATCCCTTGAAGAGTGTGCACATCTGCTCGAGTAGTAACTGATAATTGATGGGATTCTGTGCCAACACTCTGATACAAGAGAAGATCACTCTAATCTCTTAGGAGGACTGGATTTGTGAGGTAGTTGATGTATAATAGTAATGTATTATGGCTGGGTAAGTATTATTGCAGAATCATATTTTCCTTTAAAAAAGTTGGTTTCTTTTGATACATTTTGTCTCAACACTGCCTTTCCCTAAGTTTATCAGGTGAGATTTTTTAAACTGGCCCCTTTTTACCCTGACTCTCCTCAGCATACTGGTTACAACAGAGTTGTAGCCCTGTAAGGTTGTTGTAATTCTAATCAGACCCTTTGTATAGTGGTCACTTCTGTATTCAGGCCACTTTTGTGAAATATACTCAACATTTTGGTCCCAACATTGTATGCATCAGCTTCTTCTGTTGTTGGCATTCATAACAGGGCAATGAATATACTATTGATAGGTTCTGACCATACAGTAAAATGTAGATTATACAGTTGCCATTTCTCTTTTGTTGTTGATGATATAAACCAAAAAGGTGGTGTCCCACCACCATATATACTTATTCTGTTCAGATTCGTAAGTTATTCAGAAAATCCATTTTCTGGACAAAGTCCATATCATATAGATTATTATCCAAATACCTTTAAAGTGTTTGTAAAGAATTATAAAACAATAAAAGTCTTAAACAGCCTGTGCAAATTTCAATACAGCAAAATTCACAAAATTGCATGAACCAAACCAGCTAATACTGGTCTGACCCTGGAAGAATTTGCCATTGAATCCACATCAGTTTAGTCATATGCTTGTCAAAGAATGATGTCTCAGACTGAAAACAATGTTGTAATCCTTAGGGAATGAAATTAGTTGGTGGATCGTTTATGTCATCCAGTATGTTTCAAGATTATTGTACTTTTTGGCACTGGTGGATCTTTGATATGTTGATGTACGGTTTAACGCCAATTTTAGAGCACAAGATAGGCTATACATGGCGGCTAGTATAAATGGTGGAGGAAGAACCTGGGAAAACCCCGGAAAGAACCATCGACCCATGAGAAGCTGCTGGCAAGGTTTCTCATGTACCCACATTGGCCAAGCCAGAGACTCGAACCCGTGCAGACAGAGGTGAGATGGCAGTGATCCGTAATGGTGAGTGCTTTAGACCACTTGGCCACTCGGGGCCCCTCTTTGATATGTAGTTTAAAGGCAAAGTATGTTTTGTACCATATGTAATCGCTTATAAATTAAGTCCAGCTGCAAACACACAGACCCAGATTTTTTGTCACATAAGGTGCCAGCAGATCTGAGTCAGTGCAGATTGTTAGGGGTGATCACTAGAACAAACAACATAAACCCTGGTCTGCAGGTGCATTATGCTATGGCAGCTCAGGATCTTTGTTATTCGCAGTTTGACTTGACTTAAAAGTGAGCGTAAACGGTACCGTTTGGAATACATTGTTCAGTTCTAGTTTGGCTTGCAGCATCAGTCATACATGTTGTATCCACGTAATTGACAAAGTGCTTCATTTGTGCATCCCATGTAATCGACTCATAATTCTGTCTGGTAGGACCACTACTTAAGAAATCCAGTCAAATATTGTTTAACAGCCTTTTGAAGAATGTTGAAAAATATTTATTTCTTTACATTCTGTTAATTATAATTTTCTATTTTTACAGCATCTTTTTAGGGTAAAAATAAATACAATAAAGCATATATCTGGAGACATAGGGAGACAGATTTTCACTGGAACATGCTTGAGCTTTATCCATTTAAATATTTGAGTTGGATTTTCATTAGAAAGTTTTCAAATGAATACAGAATAAGACGTGTTCGGAGGACACTTTGTTGGTCCATGTGTCCAGAGAAGTGGCAGTGTATAATGGACCTTTACTGTATGTGTCAGATTTAAATTATTATCGATTGTAAATATGAATATTCACATTTTCTTGTCTGTAAAACTTAAATGATATATAAGCAGGGATTTATTACATGTACATGTGAGGGTAAACATTGCTTTAGAAAATAAAGATTGCAGGATTCTGTGAATTTATTATTTGTATGTTTGAATAAAACGCATGGTTGATTTTGACATAGAATGTTAATAAATAAAGAACAAATTTATATTTGTCTGTTCTTTGTAGTATCTAACTTGCTTTATTCAGTTTCTTTGTTCATTTCTTGAAAAGTGCAGCAGTCAGTTCTTTATATATATAATTAGTCACAAAATTATTCTTTATTATCATTCCTTTTCCATGGCAACCTGGCTGCCTTCGTTGGGTGGTTCAAGTCAGAATGTGTTTTACCAAATTACTTTCCCAGATGGATTGGATTTCACAGCAACTTGCCCAGATTTTCCACAGCATAGAACTAATTATTCCACTCTTTTGCTCTGAACCCCACCACCACCACCAACTTTCATTCTACATAAACAATTTCTATTTGACTAAAAAATAAAATTCTACTGGTTTATTGCTGAAGTAAAAGATTATAACCAATATTTTCAGATGTGTCTACTTTAGATGTACATTGTACATATTTCTTATTCTCTATTCTGACATAACCTCATGCATCTTTATTTTCTTTTTATTTTGATCACAGAATAATATACTTTCTGGTCAGCCTTTTCTGTATTACTTTTCCCAACTTGGAACCAAAATCAGCCGATGCTTCTTGGTTTAAAAAAAAACATTGCTGAAAATATATTTCAGCAACATTTTTAGCTTGTCTACATGGAAGTGCAGGTGTGTGCTTATGCTTTACTCCTGACATTACTGTCATTGTCGATTGCCCGAATCGAGTAATTAATAACATGAAACACGAAATTAATGGATGGAATAACAGAGATCTGAGCAGAGATATAGAATAACACAGCTTGAACCGCTGTATGTAAAATATAACAATTTAATCAGTTGCATAAACAAAATGAAATTGAACATATCATTTGAATAATTCACTTTCTCTTAGAAATTGAGTTTCAAAATTTATGCAAAATTCAGTAGGCCATTCTGTTACATTGTTTAAACAAATTTCGTCAAATAATTGAGTGACTGATCCAGCTCGGATTGCCGGCATGTCAGTATGACCTGGTTGCTTCCAGTCTTTTCCAAATCACTGTTTTATGACACCTGTTTCAAATAGTGCAAGATTTCCCAAAATTTTGGTCCTGGTTTGCCTTAGCTTTGTCATTTTCCGCTATTTGACCTTATCTTAACATTGGCTTCTTCCATCTGTCTGACTTACTGAACTGAATGGACTCGAATTAAAATTCACTTGCTCCTTCAAACAGCATACCCCATCCTTCGCTGGCAGAAATTTATTTTGAGCCTAGCCCATATGTCACTTTTAATGGTTATGTCACACTGACCACAACAGAATGTACTGCAAAATTATCTATAACATTTTGCACCATTACAGTAAATTTATGGGATACCTTTGCCTGTACAATCATGAAAAGTTGTGCATTATCAGGAGTACATAAGCATCAAAAGTCAGTCACTGTGATCTACTTTTCATGGTCCAGTGGGTTTATACACTATGTTTAGGTCATTTTTTTGGGAAACTGTTGCTTGCACAGTAATAAAACTTCGTATATGCATTTTGAGACGCAATACACCACAATGCCAAAAGTAGGCTAATGTGGCCTATATTTTACAATTCATTGATTATGTAAACTTGTTTCTTATGTATGTTCATTTTCCTGTTCATCTTTTATTTTTTTTTTCTCTTCAATTATTGCAAATTATTTAATCAGTATACTGCAGCACCTATATTTCACCGATAATACACCGACAAGGAATGTTCCACAAGATGGCCTTTCCAGTGCAACCAGTAGATCGACATCTACTACATAATCGATCTACAGGTTGCACTGGAAAGGCTATCTTTTCCTTCCAGTCATAACATAATTATTTAGCAGATTCAAGCTAAATCTAAACCCATTGAATTCAGATGATATGCCAATCTATACATGTGATTGATTTACCTGTAAAGTGAGAGGATGGGGGCAGATACGTGACTTTCTTCTTTACATTCTTTTTTTGTTTGGGGGTGGATAAATTTTGTATTAGCATCATTGCATTGGTGAACTTAGTCTGGTTAAAAAATTAACTTGAACATCCGCTCCAAATAATGAACCAACTATCTGGGCGCGACACCCGCACATACGCCACGAACACGTTATCAGATGTTCCTGAGTATGCTCGCTCTGACATTTTGTTCCTGCCTACTCCCGTCTCTGCTTTGGTGGCCGTTCTTGAGCGACATGTTCTGGGATTTCGCCCAAATGTCAAACGCATGTTGTCATTGGTTCTGGATTGTTCTTGACTGTGCTTGCCTGGACAACTAGAGTTGATCTCAGAGCAAAACCATGGCGGATCAACGCTCGACATGTTCTACCATCTTTGTACTCGGATCAAGAACTTTGGTCTCGCCCATAGATTGTACACGGATCAAGAACATTGTTCTCGTGTGTCGCACAATGGTGTCCTTAGGCGAGGCACGAGAACAAGGTTCTTGACCCGAATACAGTGTTATACAGTGTTATCATGGTTTTTATCGAACCATTCTCTATGAACCATGCTCAAGAACGACCATCAACCTCGTTCTCGGGTTGAGAAAACCGTATCTGATGGGGAAGTAGACTAGAAGAAAGAGAGTAAAAGATGCCGAGCATTAATCCACCATGCAATTTTTTTTTAAAATCACTTTCTCGTGTAAACAATATTTTCAAATAATTATCAATATCATAAGAAGCAGGAAATTCACACATTTCTTCAACATGAAATCATGGTATAACGTGTGTTTCAGATGCATTGTAATTAAACTATTATCAAAGGCATAAAGAAGCTTTTCAGACTTTTTGATAATTAAATTTTTTTTTTCAATCTTCTAATTCTTAAAAGGAATGCAACAATTTTTTGTACGCTTCAAAAGTATGTGGCTTTTTTTTTATTCAAGTTGTGTTATCAATGATATTTGTTGAGATAACGCCAAAGAACGTGTCCTATCTCTTGGAAGACATTTAAGAGCCTGTATTTTATTTTCATTCAGTGCATATGTTTTGTTTTATTTGGAGGGGGGGTGCCCACTATAAACTGCCACACTGCCGACATCGTAGCGACATGACTGGAAAATTGTTAAAGCCACGTTAAAAATCCAAATCACACACACACACACACACACACACACAGACAGGTCCTGATGCTTGATGCTTGATCCTGGTCTTCGACTTTATGAGTGCATTTAGAACTTCCCCGTCAGAAAGCCTCTACGTTGAGTCAAACGATCTTCACTTTATCTCGGACGAATGAAACGCTTCTGAACTATCTTCAAGTCCATCTAATCCAGCACATGTAGTCATTGGCACAAATACCAAACCTTATAGGCCCAGAAACCAAAATTCATTCCACCTTTTGTTTTTGGAACACGAATTTCTCCTCACCTAGAAACCCATTTCCAAAATGAAAGTCCTATTTAGTGACTACAAGTATTATATAAAGCGGCATGTTATACATGCTTGGCAAAACATGAAGAATTAAAACTCCACAAACAAGCTTAATAACATTAAATCGATCAAAGAAGAATGGTGTCCTTCATATGAAACAATAGATAGATAGATAGACAGACAGACAGACAGACAGACAGTTAGAAGTGTTGTCCTAATTTCATTTTAATACAGACAAATTTACACATGCAATATCTGACAAAATGTCCAATCAAAATGATCTCACATTACACCCAATACTGCAATCCTATCAATGTTGCCATAAGAATGCGCAAGTAAGGTCATATTTCTCAACATTTTCCTGGGGAAACGCCCCCAGACTACCCACTGGCGGGATGGGGGCGCGGCTACGTCCATGGACTTCATATTTATCTTTATCATACGACTGTTGTTCGCTTCTGTAAATCTAAAAAATCTCCTTTGAAATTCAGGACAGCAAATCTAATCGGCAGTTTTGTTTAGCACCAGTTACCCATTGAATCCATTTGCTAAAATGATACGATTTAAAGTTTACACTGTATACAAATAAAAAAGCCTCTTTGGATACAATTAAAGTTTACACTGTATACAAATAATAAAGCCTCTTTGGTCTTTAATACTTTTAATAAACATTAGGCGCGTGCAAGCTAGTATTACACCTTTACAAGTGAAGTTTTAATGTAGGTTGTCAAATTACAACAGTACGACACCTGTGAGATAGATGAAAACGGTGTACAAAAAGTCAAGTATTAAATTCAAAATACAAAAAGAAAAAAAATTAAAAGAAAGCAACTAATTACGTAGTAGTTTTCAAATTGCTAGATGGTTCATGGTTGATTGATGCTTATCGGCATATCAGCACATGAAAGGCTACTGTCGAGGCATTGGAAGTAAAGCGCCTTGCCCTGAGACACTCCATAGCACTCGTCCTAAGCTGGTCTGGACAAGAGTACGAAGTGGAACCCACCGATCTCTAGTCAAGCACGATAACCACTTAAATAACGCGGCTGCAAACTGTTTATGCTATTTGTAAATAAATGGCCGAGATAACTGCGGTAACAGTAAGTATCAGATAAACTGGGTAATAGATACTGTGGCAGTATAAATTTTCGTCCAGCAGATAGTTTATACCGAACGAGACCGCTCAGGTAGTCTAAGTGATTAGAGAGTCCACCTGATGCAGAAGGTCGCGGGGTCGAGTCCCGGCCGAGTCATACCAGAGACTATAAAAATAGTACTTGCAGCTGCCTCGCTTGGCGCTCAGTATTAAAAGGCTAGTGTTAGGACTGGTCGGCCTGGTGTCAGGATAATGTTACTGGGTGGGACACGATGCTAAGTGTCTGCGGCATGATGCCCCAACGCTAGACATAGCTGTAAACTGCTACACTGCAGCTACGTTAAAAATCAAAACACACACACACACACACACACACACACACACACACACACACACACGCCGAACGATAGAAGCGTATTATATATATATTCGAAGTCTGGGCAGTTAGATTGGGTTTTATATATATATATATATATATATATC
>JAECUM010093790.1:0-11357 GCA_016617855.1 Megalonaias nervosa | reverse complement strand
GGACAGCACAGATACATATAAACTTAACTAACTTAACTAACTTAATTCCCTGGACAGCACAGATACATATAAACTGAACTAACTTAACTAACTTAATTATATGGACAGCACAAATTCATATAGTAGTATATTTACATCAGATACGTACAAGGATAGTAGCATATTTACAGCAATTATGTAGAAAGAAAACCCATTGTGAAACTCTTAGATTGCCAAGGAGTTCAGAGGGTACCGAAACAGACCCCCATGTGAATTCTTAAATTACCAATCGGTATTTAAGCGATCCGTAACTAAGGACAGCGCGCACATAAACGGGTGTCTTCTATGCGTTCAACTGATTTCTGAACACACACCCATAATCAACCCCGAGGAGAGTGCAAAAAATGCAACCACCACGTGGTGACATGGTGAGAGGTTGTATTTGTCTGTTGAAGTTCGAGCAAATGAAGTTGCATCAGTTCCAGCAAATGAGCACATGGCATCGTACCGCCAATGCCGACTGCATGTCAGTCACGGAATCGAATACAAGGCCTCGAGTACGAGAATCCAACATTATAACACCGCCCCATTGTACGTTCTTGCGAATGCATGTTTCAGAATTTACTATATAGTTACCTATGCGTGTGAATTTCACACGTTTCTCTGCAGTGTGGATTCACGTTACAAACTTAATTTTAATTTCTGAAAATACCTGCATTTTATAATCTGCCGGAAACAGATGTTGCGTGACCTACTACGCGTACAAATATCTGCCTGTAATTTTGCAACGGCTACATTGAAGATCTGAAAATAAACTGCCTGGAATTTGCACGGTCACATTTAAATTATAAAAATAACCTACCTGGATCAAACTCGTGAACTATCTCAATTTATTTGAGTGAAAAGATGTAAATCCGCTGACTACAGACAGTTACTGAATACGACACACTAAAGAAAGAACTGCTTACTCGTACTCGAGGCCTTGTATTCGATTCCGTGACTGACATGCAGTCGGCATTGGCGGTACGATGCCATGTGCTCATTTGCTGGAACTGATGCAACTTCATTTGCTCGAACTTCAACAGACAAATACAACCTCCCACCATGTCACCACGTGGTGGTTGCATTTTTGCACTCTCCTCGGGGTTGATTATGGGTGTGTGTTCAGAAATCAGTTGAACGAATAGAAGACACCCGTTTATGTGCGCGCTGTCCTTAGTTACGGATCGCTTAAATATCGTTAGTAATTTAGGAATTCCCATGGGGGTCTGTTTCGTCACCCTCTGAACTCCTTGGCAATCTAAGAGTTTCACGTGGGGGTTGTCCTTGTACATAATTGCTGTAAATATGCTACTATCCTTGTACGTAACTGATGTAAATATGCTACTATATGTATTTGTGCTGTCCATATAATTAAGTTAGTTAAGTTAGTTCAGTTTATATGTATCTGTGCTGTCCAAAGAATTAAGTTAGTTAAGTTAGTTAAGTTTATATGTATCTGTGCTGTCCATAGAATTAAGTTAATTAAGTTAGTTAAGTTTATATGTATCTGTGCTGTCCATAGCATTAATTTACTTTAGTTAGTTAGGTTTATACGTATCTGGGTTGTCCATAGAATTAAATTTATATATGTGCCCTCCTGGACCTGCTAGAATATCGTTTGGCAATCTAGGGGTTCACATTTGGGTTGTGCTGTCCATAGAATTACATTTATATGTTTGTGCCGTCTGCAAAAAAAAAAAAAAATTCCTCAACGAGGAAAATTTTTATTATTATTCTTATTCAGAATTTTTTTTTTTATTTTAAAGAAATATTTATTATGTAATGAATCATGAAAATAATAATGCTGTTATTGTTGCGATTAAGCAATTACAACATGACAGTGTAACAATTTCTGATGAACTTGATCCTGAAAATTTACGTGTGATTTAGAATCATTTCAATTTCGAAAATCCGAATACAGATATACACTATCAGCCGATTACAGATTCATAAAGTTGATTCAACAAGCAATGTCACAGTCGCTGGCAGCAGTTACAGACGGCTAGGCAAAATTATTTGCTCCCGTTGCAAGCGCGATCGAAGTAATTAGGTCAGAATTATCTCACGAATACGAAACAAAAAGACTTGTGAACGTTCGTATAAAAAAAAAAAAAAACTGAGAACGATTATGTCCGCGAACAAGGCCTCGGAAGAGTTACTGCCGAAAAACTACTCTACCCACAGTGAAAATGAAAGTGACTAAACAAAACGGGCGTTTCAAACGAAGAAAAAAACCAATATTACTCAGAATCAGATTATAATATTTATTCAGAATCAGATTTGGTTTTATTCTGATAATATTTACTCATAATCATTATAATATTTACTCAGAATCAGATTATAATATTTATTCTGAATCAGATTATTTTTTTTTCTGATAATATTTATTTTTATTCTGATAATAATATTTACTCAGAATCATATTAAATCTGATAGTAATATTTACTCAGAATCAGATTCAGATAATTTATTTCACAGATTTGTTTTGTGTTTTTCTTATGATGACGTTCTACGAACGTAACTCTCTTGGAGTTCTTGGAGTTCTACGAACTCACAAACTCACGAACGCAAGATCTACGATCTCACATACAGGTTTACCTTCAACATTTCTCCTTGTAAATCCAGAAGTTGTCCATGTTGGTCAACAAGTTTGAAATGTATCCTTGAAAACAGTGGATTATGCACACGCAGATAAATAACTTTGATTGGTTCTGATACAATCAAATACCCTGGGGGAACTTGAGGGGTAAATGAATACAGGATGTATCCTTTGTGGGCCAGATTGGATCGCTGTAAATCTGCTTGATATCTGCCAAAGATGGCGTCACAAAAAAATCTGACACGATCATCGATGTTATATCTATTATACCCGGCGATATATGACGACCACCCGTGTACGGATCGTTATTGTATTTGAGAATATGTGCTGGAAGAGCTATTTTTTTCCATGATTGTGGTATTTGTGGAAAAACAACATCGATGTTAAAATCGAACTTGGGAATTATTATTCCTGGTTCGATTAAATTAATTTCATCTTCTGTTCTGTTTGGGTTCGAGTTATAAAATGTATATACATTTCCGATTAAAATATGATTGATATGATTAAAATCAAATAATATTAAATTCAAATGCTGAATTGCATCTATGATACTCTTTTTGTGTCCTCGCTGTAATATTGTATCAAGGACGCTGCTAAATTTTTAACATCAGTGCAAACTCGATCAAATTCTTGTTTCATTGCGCTGCTTGTATTATCGATAATGTAAAATGATTTAACGCTGATACGATTACTTTGTGGATCCCTTAGGTCAGGAATATCTTCTGCGCCATAGATGAAAAATTATTTAACGGTCCACGGGTACATTTTTCTAGACTCAGGTAACTTTACAAATCTTGTCTCGGTTGTGAGAAATTCATCCTGGAGTGGTTCTGGTGGTCCAACATAAACCGGTGGCACCTCAGGCCAATCAAGTAGAGTTCTGATCGATGGCTGATAAATATATACGGCGTAATCGGAAGAATATACTTCGATGGCGGACAACAGCGTTGGTTAGTGAAGAGTGATATCTATCTTGGATTCTTTGTCAGTGATATATTTAATTCTGCGCTGCAATTCTTCTTTGATCCGTTGGATTTGATAACTATCCGTGGGTATAATGACTGCTTGCCAATCCGGAGTTCCATCGGGGATGTTTAAATTTGCAAATACTAATGAGTTGTTTGGATGTAATCCACCAAACGATTTTGACCTGATATTGGGCCAACTATGATAAACTCGCAATTGTGCTAGTGCAATTTTGCTGGCTGCTATCGCAGTTGGAAAAACAAGACTGAATTCAGGACCAGTTGAAGTGGCCGATACCATCGTGGTTTTAATCGGTGCTGTATTAGTAACTCGGACGGTGATGCAGTCACTGTTGACATTATTTATTCCTGATTTTAATTCAGATTCACCATCTGTTAATCCCTCGTTGTAAATCTTTTTTATGGTTGTGAACTTTTTATCGCATATTATTCCATCGTTGAGATACGACGAAATCAACGATGATAGCTTCGAGTACGCTGACATCGCCGCATGCAGTTTTATTGTGTATTCGTGTAATTTAGCGTTTGCGACGATGCTAAGAACATACGCGATTGTTGTTGCGGCGGATGTGACGATTGCCATATTTGCCGGCGAATTCATCGTTCTCTCGGATAATAGCACACCAGCGGACGCGATGATCGTGGATGCCGAATACACAACTACGTCGATGACAACTACGCGTCTGCGATATTTTTTTATTTGTATCGTGTATTTGTCGATGATAATTTTCAGTTTGGTTTGACACTCACATACTTGATTGTATCTGTGTTGGTTAGCGTCAATCATTATATTGCATTCAAGTAATTAATTGAGGGTATTCGGCGATGAATTCAAGACAGCACAGGTAGGATGCTTAGGTTTATGTTTTATCAGATGGTTCCAGTATAAACGTTTCTTCGGTATCTTTATTTAACACAACAGGCACGGTTCGAGAAAAAAAAAGAAAAAAAAAATATCGGTTGAATGACACCATGTATACTTGGTAAATATCTTGAATTTTGCAGAGCTGAACACGGACAGCCTGTACACACCAGTGACTTCCGCGATATCTTTGATAGTGTTATTTTGCGGTGTCCACGTTGATAATCCCAATGATACCGTGTATACTTCTTGGATGATCTCCTGGTGAGGAATTTAACGAGATTAGTTTTTTTTTTTTTAACGATATCAGGAATTCGACTGATAATATCGTTGAGTCTCGCGCTTACGTCGGCGAGTTTTATGTCAATAACCGCTGAACTTCCAAAAAATTAATTACTAGCTCTATTAATGTTTCTATGAAAGTTCAGAAACGTTTGTATGTAACTATTATATTCAGATCTAATCACTGTAATATCATTGTTGATCGTCGACAACGAAGTTGTCATATCGTCGACGTAATTTTTCGTTGCAGCGTCGAGATTATCTGTTGGTTCTCGGACGTTGATAATTGTATTGTCGTTTCATGTTGATGGTGCCCGTCATTATATCACCGGTCTTTAACGTTCGTTCTGATATGTTATCTCGGATCGACGATGGAGAAACAACACTAGGAACAATGTTTCCTTCTCGGTCATACACGGCAACAATACCTTCTCGTGTTGCTCTGTTACGAACAATAATATCGTTGATTGAATGTTACTCGTCATTAATTTTCCTTCACGGTTCTGAAATACAAAAAGTTTACCTGCATCAAAGTTGGCAAGATTTAGCAGGTCAGATGATTCATCATTGATTAGTTTTGTTACTTGCTTGAGTAAATCTTCACCTGGCGTTTGTTGGGTTTTAATTTTAGCTGATCTTCCATAAATATCTAGCATTATACATTTAATGGTTGTTTAAAATGTTGTACAGTGCAGTTGTCCTGACGTCTTTTTTGTATAGCTGTGAAACGTGGACTGTATACCGAAGGTACATCAGTCGGTTGGAACAATTCCACCAGCGCTCCCTGAGAGCCATCATGAGGATCAAGTGGCAGGACCGAATCCCCAACCAGGAAGTCCTTGATAGAGCAAACACAACAAGCATTGAAGCCAAACTGATCCAGGCCCAGCTTCGTTGGACCGGCCATGTCATCCTCATGGATTAAAACAGAATCCCAAAGCAACTGTTCTTTGGCGAGCTAGTCCAAGGCAACCGAAACTAAGGCCGCCCTCACAAGAGGTACAAAGACAACCTCAAGACGCACATCAAATGAGCAGACCTTCAACCCCATCAGTTCGAGCTCGCTGCCTCAGACAGAAGTCACTGGCGAGTCCTGACCAGAAAAGCCTGTTCCACCTTCGAGGCTGACCGCCGCCAGCATCTTGCTGCAGCCCGTGAGAGACGTCACAGAGCTGCATCTCACCCAACCCCAAGTACTGGTGTCCCATGCCCCACCTGCAACCGCCTGTGTTCATCGGAATTTGGACTCCGGAGCCACATAAGCGTCCATCGTTGACGAGACTGCACAACATGTCTTCCTCGGTCCCCGAGAGACTACCAAGAAAATGTTGTACGTGTGTACTAGTGTACGCGTGCACGACTTTATGACGATTTCGATACGGCGTTGTACCGGAAGGGTTCGCAGCCACATATTCTTGGGTCGGTTATTTTTGTGTTGGTAACGTTGAATACCATACTGGTATATTTTGCATGCCGTTCACATATTCTAAAAACTCCTTTGGTGGTGCTAACCCGTACGCATCATCATAAACAATTCCACGTGGATCAATCGGGATTGCAACCCAATAAATACCCGGACCGGATTGTACATCAAAATCAATAATACCGGTTTCAACACGATTTGTTTTACGCCGCAACCGATCAAGCATAAAAAAAAAAACACCTGGGAAGTTTTAATTGCTTAATCTCGCAGCAGCATCGAGTAAATCAAAAGTTGACAACGGGAGAATCAACGAAGTGTCGCGGGCAGTCTCAGGCCTTTTCCGTGCCGCGGTAGCATCCCTTGCAGTCTTAGACTGTGCCCTTTTTTAAACCTTTCGCTGTTGCTTTCTTTACCTCCATTCCAGCGGAAGTTCCAACAGCGCCTAACGCAGCAGCTTTTGCAACAGCTGGTGCAGCGGTGGATATTATTCCTGGTATTGCTGCAAGTTGCAGAAATATTCCACCGGTTTTAAAAACATCGCTGATAGCACTCCCGGAATGATTGTCATATACCTTTTTTGATTGTTTGGCCACGTGGAAATGCTTGAGCTGGCCACTTGAGATTTGCCCTTGTTTTAACGATATTGTTGTTACACAGTTATCTTTGGACGCGATTGTAGTTTTTTTTTAATCTGACGAGGAGTCAGACGGACTCTAACCTGATGATTCGACATTTATAATATCATCCTGATTTTTGAATTAAGGGATCGATTGCATGTTTCCATGGGAACATCAATGACTTTCATGCGGCCACCAACGCCTTCAAGTAGCATCGTTTTATCGTTGAGTATAACCGCGATTGCTCTGTAATTGGCAATAACACCAACATCTCTGCCAATACGAGCTCGAAAATATATATCAACGACGAATTGCCTAAGCAAATCCAAATGTTCCAATGCAAAATAGTAAATTGGATACAACGTTGTAAAATCTAGTTGTGCTATTTGTAGACCAGAATCGATATGTTGATCTCGTCACATAAATGCCATTAATCGATGATAGACAAGTGCAACGTGGTTGTGTTCAAAATTTAATAATATATCCTCGCCTGTTCCTTGATGCCCATTTATTTGTAATGAAACCTCACTAACCCCAAGCGGGTCAAATATCATTATACTATGTAATTGTGAGTTTACCCATGCAGCATTTTGGAAAGCAACAAATATATGTCGCGGTGCAAAGACACCTTGTTGTGATGCTATTTGCCATGTGAATAAACCATTAATTGTACTTTGTATAGCATCTGTGGTTGTTGTCAACCATGAAAATGTTGACTTACCGCCTTGATTCATACAAGAAAACACATTCTTCTTCGGCGAGGCATGAGGTCATTATTGGCATCCACAAAGAAAGTTTTGTCAGCGCTACTTTACCAGCATCACCAAGAGGGCGCCAGATTGCATCATCGTCGGTAGCTTTTCTTACAAGTATAAATGTATGCTTCGCTCCAAAAATAACCTTTCTGACATTTCTGCAGAATCCAAACGTATGTGATAGT
This sequence comes from Megalonaias nervosa, assembly GCA_016617855.1. Classification (NCBI taxonomy): domain Eukaryota; kingdom Metazoa; phylum Mollusca; class Bivalvia; order Unionida; family Unionidae; genus Megalonaias; species Megalonaias nervosa. Next base: position 3,627 of record JAECUM010093790.1, on the reverse strand, counting down.
GGAGTTGCACATGAAGATGTTCTTCTTCTACCTTATTTGCATTGATCGACGTGCTGCGAAGCCTACATTAAAATCTGGATTAGTACCATGAACCACGGACACACATCAGCATCAGCATTGTCGGCATTGTTTCTTGGTCGTCTTATATTATAATGTCTGTTGTCAGGGTGGTTAGAAGTATCCTTGACAAACATCATTGACGGACCAGCTGATCTTGAATAATCGTCGATATGTCTTGCAAGACCAAGTATCGTCGTGGCAACGTCGTCGTCTTTCTGAATAGAGTCAATATTTCTCCCTTAAATCATGTACGTAGAACTGTCGAACAACGCCATAATGCCATTATTAACAAATCCAGTTCAAACATCATCTCAATATTCAGGATCATCTGTTTTTACAATTTCACCTTTGATCTCTATAATTGCTTCAATGGGTAAGAAATATCTGCTTGTATCCTGAACTGGAAGTTCAATTCTCCCACGCTGATTTGGCTGTAGTGCGTCGTAAGAATAATGCTGATAATCACGCACAGACTCATCTTTGAGGACTGGTAAGTCCATGCGGGATCAGACATATGTTTAAACATCTTTATTATGATAGCGTTTGTCTGACTCGAAGACCACTTCCTGCTCTTAAACGTGCTCTTATATTTTTTTTTATTTTTCTGACATGGGTACACCAACCAACTCTGCTAGGTTTTGATTTGCAGGTTGATTTATTATTTTACTAACATTTGCAGGCATCGCTGTAGTACTTGGTAATTTTACTGGCTGAAGTCGGACCGGTTGCGGTCTGCGTATTAATCGTACTAGTCTATCCCGGATTACCGAGAATGCTTTACCGGCAACGTCGCCGGCGGCGCTGATACATTTTTCACGAGCGTCAATGGCTTGTATTCCGAGTTGCTTTACAATCGGTATTGCTTTCGGAGCTAACCTTCTAAATAGACCCTGAACGACATCACCGAGTCTATCACCGTAAATTGCGCTATAAATTGGTAATCGCGAATTTATCACCCTGACCATGGTCGGGGCACGTTGAGCAATATGTATGATCATCTTATTATAGTCATTATATCTAACTGTTTAATCACTGTAGTAAATGTCGGTAATTTCATCTAAGAGTTCACGGTAAACATTAATATCCATGATATCGCCTGTAAATCATCGTTGACAAATTGATGCTATCTCGTTGATAATTTCTGGAGAATTATTACCGGCTCGTTTGCCACCAATGAAGACTTCAAATACGTTTACATCGGCAAGGACATTACCGGGACAAGTAATAAGACCACCTCCCCTGGTACTAATACCGCTTACAGTTGCGCTGGCGGCATCATGAAATTCTTCCTCCTCGGATACTGGACTGGCTGCTCTTTCTTGTTGTGGTTGTGGTTGTTGTCGTTTTTGTTGATGTGGCTGTTTTTGTTTTGACTGTCGTCGTTGTTGTAATTCTGAAAAAAAATTATCTATTTCATTACTAAATGCAATATATCTTGCGTCGCTGCTTCGGGCCTGATCAACCCCATAGTGTATGCGAAATATCCATCTGTACCAGGTTTCACGACCTACACCATCATTGACGTTCCCGGGTTTTAAAACTCTTTCTCGCTGATCAAAACTTGCGGCGGCAAATATAGGTAAATCTCTGACACTGCCAAGTTTTTTGATATAGTTAATATATTCTTCGGTAAATTTATCATTCACAATAATTTTGGCTCTTGGCTGTTCTAGCTCTGTTTCTTGTTCTTGCTCTGGTATGCGTTCCTTTATTTCACCTATTTCAGCACGAGCTTGGTCAATGCCTTCAAGTAGTTCTCGGGTTGGTTGAGCAGCAGCTATTTCCGCTGGAAGTTCTCGTAAAAGATGCTTTGTTTTCTTACTTCGCTCTGCTGTTTTTTCAGTTGCTACTGCGGTTCTTTAAAACTCAGAAAGAAGACCTTTAGTAATCTATGTAACAAGTTTGAATAATTCTTCTGCGCATTCTGCAAATTCCACTTGAGACTCCTGACGCGCTTGTAATTTTTCTATAACCGAATCTCTCAGAGGCAGATATTCTTTGATTGCTTCTAGTCGCGCTCGAGCTGGTCTAGCTGAGTGAGCTTCACCAATCATTATTCATATAATAATGGTTTAATTACAGCAGCAGAGAGGGTGGACGACAACGAGTGCAGGGGGGGGGGGGCGGCCAGTCAAACAAAACACGCCTAAAAATTGAAAAATACACGTCATCAAACGAGTAACAAACCCACACGATTTCGTTATTGCGGTCTGTTTCCCGTTGTATGGAAATGCTCTCGGTTAACGGCTTCGGTTTGACGTTATTGACCTTATGTTCAGTCTTTGTAGGAACCTTTAGTCTTGCAAACGGACCATCCTTATAAAGTTCTAGGGTTCAGCCCTGCTGCCGCTATTGTTGCAACTGAAAGTCGGTAACTTATGAGATTTATTGATCCTGTTTAAGCACAAGTTCCACATGAACATTTGGGTCTTAATATGACAGTTTTCTATCTGTAATTGCACTAAAATTGTTTACAGTAATCGATTTAACTTACTCAATCAGAGGATCACTACTGTGCTTAAAATGTAGGTCGCACATATTTGCAGAATTTTGTATAGACTAAAGTTCATTATTCTGAAAAATAGTTTCTACATTATATTCACCTGATTGATGGAATGCTAAAAGCATTAAGCCCGAGTTTTGTATCTCATCTGGTATTCGTTAATTCATCAGCAACAATTCTAATTAAATACATCACGTTATTTATATATCGCCGATATCAGACTGTTTCAATTTAGGTAATATGTGAAAACGACGAAGAGTTTTCATTTCCTAGAGAGCTAATGTAAAATAAACATAGGTAAAATACAACATTTATCATAATAATTAATTTTGCTCAATATATAATCAAGTTTGTGTTATCATTTGGAATGTATAAGTCAAAGGGAACTTATTTCTGCATTATATGTTGTTACTGTTTTGTTTGTTCTTTAAATTGCCATTCGATACCACTAAGACGGTGTGAAATCGATATCCAAAATAATACGATGAAAGTGCAGTATATACGACATTGCATCATTAATTTTTCAAATGTGCTCAAAGATATAAACAACATATATTCAATTATTTCTGAATAATGAAGAATATAGTACTAAATGATATCATTAAATTGTTTTCTACATTGGAGAGTAGTAAACATGTAAAACATATTTAATTAATAAGTGTAGTTCCATATGTGTTGTTGTGGACGCAAATGCAAGGTCAGATTTTCTGGCTATAATTAAGGCTGGAAGCCCTGCACCATGTTTGAATTCATATATGACTGGGTACTGCTTCCTGCAGTTTGGTCTACAATCACTGCTTTAATGAATTATCATCTCGATTTATCGAATGAGCTGGGAAAAAATTCAGTTTGGAACTTTCAAAACAATAAGTGTGTGGAATAGGTACAGTCCTCACCAACATCTTTTTCCTAGTTGTCATCATCATCATCAGAGAATATTAAATAAACAAATTCTAAGGCATGTTTTTAATAATTGTTTACTATTAACATAAAACGCTCATGAAAGGTTATATCGCGGACAATTCATTAGCTTAAAGTAAGACTCCTGTATGCTCCTCCTGCCC